>JABAJZ010013784.1:0-17939 GCA_018857265.1 Termitomyces sp. T32_za158 | reverse complement strand
ATAAAGGCCCCACAAGTCAGGACTCCCATACAGTCCCGGGACTCTTTGCCAGTACATCCTGGAGCCCTATTCAGTACATCCATACAGTACTCCAGGACTGATCAGGCTCAGCTTGGGACAAGCCCTGCCTTGTTGAGTATATAAGTTGTAACTAGCCAGCATGTACCTCAGTATTGATATTGACAACCTTTGACTGTTTTGCCTGAATGACTGCTTGATTTCCTGACTCGTTCTCTCTGTATTTCACGACTGTCTCCTTGACATATTCTTGTCTCTCAAATCATCTTGTCTATTCTCAAATCTGTCTCCTTGACTCTCCGATTATCTGAATCTCTTCTGACTCGTCTCGTCTACATCTTTCCATTCCAAACCTCAACTTGTTAAATCCTTTCCATTTCCGGTTTTGCCTGGCCTTAACAGTTTTGCCTTGTTTCCCCGGTTTCACCTTATCTCAACAGTTTTGCCTCATTTTCCAGTTCCACCTTGTCTTCACCGTTTTGCCTCATTTTCCCGGTTTCATCTTGTTTCCACAATTCCACTTTGTTTCCCGGTTTTGCTTCATCTTATCTTGTTTTCCCCAGTTCTGTCTCACTTTCCCAGCTCACGTCCTGGACCACCCAAGACTTAGCTAATCTCGCATTCTTCCTGTTCTAGCAATTGTTTCCTAAATCCACCTCTCATTCTATTGTCCCTCCTTCTAAAAAACGCCTCTTTGCGCCCTGGAACTCACTTAGTTCATCCCGGAGCACTTGTACTACGTCCCGGACCACTGTCCACACCCCCAGAACACCTTTGTTACCTCGCCCTGGACTTCATCACTCTGAATCAGGTTGAGTGTATCTAGCTACATCCAGTCCGCCATTGTAAGGCCTTGCTTTAGAAGAAGCCCCCGAGGTCAGTGGGACCTGACACCAGCAATACACTTGTATATTATTGTGAGTACCCTTGCACTCTTGTGGAGTTAATACCCAATTCCGTTATTGGGTCATTTACAGTTTATCCAGACCATGTAATGGTCTAAAGAGGGGGGGTGTGTAACCAGTCGGGTTACCTGTAGTATAGTCGGTGCACCCACAGTGCATATTGTACCCTATTTGGGTCCCAACACGTGCCTGTGTTGCACGTCCATAGATTACATAAAAGACAACATCTTGTGTTTGTAATGTATCTAGTCAAAATCCAATATTTGGTCTGATTCAGTTACTGCGTGATATACACAAGATTGTTATATCTGTAGCCAATGGCTACAATGCAAAAGGCTGTAGTGGCGGGGCACAATGGAAAAGGGCAGGGGTGAGCTGCATGAGGTGTGAGGGAGAAGGAAAAAGGGATGATCATGATAATTGGCATCACCAAGGCTGCATTTTTTGTACAAATCACATGTTACATTGAGCTATTTAAGTGATATAGCTCACAATAGATGCTAAGTGAGTTAAATGAGGGTTTTGGTCCTCGATGTGCCTGCAGCTACAATGTTGTGGTCTGTTAGGATTTTATATCCATTCTCAGTTTTTTAGGATTCTTATCGAATGAGAATCCATGAAAAATTGTTTGTAATCAGGCACAATTGATGTCAAACATTGCTCAGTTAAAACTTGAATTATCATCCTTATAATGGTCCATCAATTGTGCCTAATTTCAATTGATGCGCCGAGATCAATTCAAACTCTCGAAACCCCCGTTGCAAATACTCTGTTCACTCTTAGTTGTACATAAAAACAATTAGTCAATGTCAGCATCTATCAGAAGATAGTCAATCTGTCAACACCATGAGAGAAGCACCATCGGAGAACTCCGAAATCTATCTGAAATTCTCACATAGAGGTATTCGAAATGATTGACAGATGAGTATGACAGTACACGTAAAACAATAGGTTGACAAATATGTTATCTTTTTTCCCATACGAAACTGAATGGGGTTAGCCTAAGTCTTTAAATTACTTCGATTCATGACCTTTGGTGTTTCGTACACAGCCGTTGCGCAGCTCTTCATCATTCACTCATGTCTTTGTCTCCACTCGTCGAGTTAGCCAAAATCATCTTGACCTCTGCGTCCAAGATCGATGAACACTGCACGAAACATAAGGTCCAATTACCTGATATGGAGGAACCTTTTAACCCACAGGCCGAGTTCATCCTATTAGAGCCTTCCATTTCCGAGTATGCCTCCCACATTGTCGCTGCAGCCGCGCAAATATCTCTGCTTGTCAAGCCAGCTGCATTATCTATCTTGACAATTGCAACCCAAGTTGAGTCTGAGTACATGTTTCTGGCCAGAGCTGACCGTCCTTGGGCTAGTTCCACCTTACATCAGCTTTAAGTGTTGCAATAGAGACAGACACGGCAGAAATCTTGCGCGAGGCAGGACCACAGGTATGTTGGCGACTGGTTGGCGACAGTGTATCATGTAATGGCTAACATCGTCTGATCATACTTGAAGGGATTGCACATCAAGGAACTTGCGTCAAGGAATCAAACAGACCCGGAGAAACTGGGTGAGTTCTTGATTGTTGCTGCAAATTGTCGTATCATATCATAAATGTGTCTTATAGCTCGTGTCTTACGACTACTGGCTACCGAACACATTTTCACCGAAATTAGTCCTGACGTCTTCGCGAACAATCGTCTCTCTTCTGTCCTCGACACCGGAAAGCGGGTTGAAGAGATAAAGGCAAGGTTAGTAGCTTTTCTCGATGCAGTTGCCTCTTCATAATTTCTACCCTATCACAGTCCTGCGGAGAAACATGATGGAACCTCAGGATTAGTAGCGCTTGCGGGACATTTGTACGTCAATCGATTCCCAAGGACATATTTTATATCCCTGCAATGCTGTACAGCTCTGATGAAGTGTACAAGTCCTCCGCTTTTCTCGTCAATGCAATGAAAGATAGAAGTTTTGGTATCTCGTATGACACCAACAAGACGGCTTTCAACCTCGCATTCCGAACAGATTTGCCGATCTTCTCCTACTTCACCTCGCCAGGAAACGAAGAGCTGCTTCATCGTTTCAATATCGGTTGTGAGGGAGCTTCAAACCTTTTTCCGCCACGAGGCGTGGTAGAAGGTTTGTGAAATCATCTCTCTTCTCTGATTTTTTTGGTCAACGGTAGTTATAGGTTTCGACTGGAAGGCATATAGTAAAGGTGTAGTCGTTGATGTTGGAGGTGGCATTGGATCACAGTCGATGGTTTTAGCAAAAGACTTTCCCAACCTCTCATTTGTTGTACAAGACCTTGAACCTGTTATCAGCGATGCCTCTAAAGTCTGTAGTTTCTACAAATGTCTCGATCATGACTTCACATCGTTTTACAGTTCTGGGAAGCAACATTACCCGAGGCTATTGCTACTGGACATGTCATCCTACAAGGTGAGAATTACGGTTAAAGCGTCATTTCCAAATGCAACTACATTTATAATTTCATCATATAGTCCATGATTTCTTCCAGCCGCAACCTGTCAAAGCGGCGGATATATATTTCTTACGAATGATTCTCCATGATTGGGCAGATGAGAATTGTATCAAGATACTTCGAAATCTTCGTGCCGCAGCCGCGCCCCATAGCAAACTCTTCATCGTCGAATCGGTCTTACTCTACGCATGCAAAGATACAGATTCTGGTGGCGCTAAGCAATCGGGACAAGCTCCACCTCCACCACTTCTGCCCAACTATGGACACGCAAATGCATTTGCATATACAGTCGATATTCAGGTGAGTGTGGTTGTGACCTGACTGTCAATGGCTATTCCTAAGGCTGGATCAAGATGATGGTCCTGATGAATAGCAAGGAACGTACTTTCCAGCAGTTCCGTCGTCTCTTGGCCTCTGCTGGCTGGGAGCTTCAAGATACTGTACTGAAACCTCCTTTCAAATCTGTGCACCAATTTTTGGTGGCGCTCCCTGTGTAAGGTTGGAGAGCTCCATTCTGGTTTCTGGTGTCTGCTGTTCAACACAGCTTGAACTATGTGAAAGCAACAAGATTGTGGATAGTTTCATTACAATGACTATACAAGGCTAGGGTTACATATTCTGAATGTTCATTTTGGACAAATTTCATAAATCATAGGCTCGAAAATGAGATCAAAGTGTGAATGACGTACTCCTGGAAGGAGACACGGGAGGAAAGGTGGGACGTATTGTGAGATGTGACTACAACGTGACGTGACTAATTTTCTGGAAGCTGAGGCTACGTGCGAAGCCGGCTAGCCTAGCGTGAGATAAGGCTGGCGGATCAATATCTGCCGTTTACTTCCTTTTTTAGTTATCACATATTGCTTAGGCGGCAGCCTGCACAGTTGAGACATTAACATTTTCACCTGTGCACCTCTGCCATCTGTAAATCTAAAAATTTAAACTGTCATGGTGTCGCCGCCTCAAGCTTCAGAATTTCGAGGCCGGACTGACGCTCCTACTGTTAATCCCAATCCCGCCGTTTCCACACCTTCCTCCAACACCTTCTCATCTAGCGATACCCCATCTCAAAATCCTGTATCTCGCGATCCAGAAGGGGACGGTGGCCCCAGACTCCGATCTCGATTCCTACCTAACGCTGGACTACTCGATCCGATTCCCGCTGATTTCGATTTTGATGCGAGAACCATCATTCCTGATGGCGTTCCTCGTTTTGAACTCCCGCTGGCGGTGCGAATCCAGGAGAACGTAGCCATTGAAAGTTATAATAACGCCAGTATTCTGAAAACTATCAACGCCAAGGAGACCGCTGTTCCCCGTCCAGCTGATTTAGATATCGGTCCCCCTCTCAAGCCCCTTTACTTCTATTCCGATGAGGAAGTCAATGAGCTTGTCAACAACGACGCTCTCTGCTCCTTGTTCGCTCCTCTACCCGCCTCACTGCTTAGAGAAATTATTGCTGTTCGAGCTCGCAAGCAAGACGAGACTGAGGCTGCGCGTCAGATCCAGAAGGATAAGGAAAGGGATACGGATGTCTCCACTCGCTTGAGATTGTTGGGTACGATGGAGATGACGAACCCCGTCGAGAGAGCGTTGGGTGAAGCGAGGGAAGTTGTCATACCTACTGTTTATTTACTGAACATTCGAAACTGACATCCTCCCCCTTTACACTTCTTTACTAACGCTCGCATTGAGCAGGTAAACAACTCTCCTCAAACTATCCATACAAAAGTCTTGTGGCCGTTTGGTGCGGGGGAGGACTCGGTAGAAAAGGTTCAGTTACTCGATCTTGCCAAGATGATATCCCTCTGGGGTAATGACGACTCCCATGAATGTCTTTCCCCGCTTCGTTTCTTGGAAGCATCGAAAAACTTTCTCAGTGCTTTACAGCTCTTGTGTCGACCCCCAATAGATCCGGGGGACTCTGGACAATTGAGCTCTAGGTCGACTAATCATGCGATCAAATACGAGAAACATTTCAATTATTTCAAACAAGTTGAAGACTTCAAGACCACATATCCTCGTTGGTACAAATTCGAACGCGAAGCTCGCTTGGAAATTCTTATGGGTAATGTAGTTTTCAGTTGGCAGAAGTACGCTTCCAGAGTGGACGTGATTTTACAATCTTATAAGGTCCTTACGGAAGATCGAAGGCATGCTTACAATCCCACTCCTCACAAAGTGGCACGAACCTCCTACTCATGGATGTTGCTTCGTCTCGGGACCATAACAAGGCCGGCCAGTTTTTTCGAGATGTTGCCCTGGCCTGCCTGCTATGCGGCAGGTCGCATCGATTTCCAGAACACCCAGGCAATGTCGCCAGTTTTGAGGATGGGAAGCCCCTTTTTGCACGCCTTGCCGGAAACCAGCTTGTCGTGGCCAAGACTCCCAAGAATGGGGCCCTCAAACGGATCTGTGGAGTCTACAACCTCAACCGCCCATGCGACAACCGACATGGGCCAGAAGCTCTTAATATCTGCTCCCTCTGTGGCAGCAACCACTCGGCTTTCTCCCAATTGCCCGACTGTTCTCGCGTCACAAACAACGAAATTTGATGCTGAACCCCAGAGACGACCGCCACACAAAATTCTTGATTATGTCAATTTTTCTAAGTTCATTCACATTCGTCCCCCTCCTTGGTTTCCTTCACCTCAGGACATGGAGCTGTTCAATTGAGTAGTACATCCATACAACACGGCCGCCTTTGAAGCTTTCCTTCTCAAACATGACCTCGTTTCTGAATATCCTCATTTGTTGCAAAATCTCCGTAATGGGTTCCCTCTCGGTACTCTCCCAAATCTCACGCATTCAATAATTATTAAAAATCATCCTTCCATCGAGAAGTTTCCTCAGGTAGTTCAAGATTACCTGGACACCGAGTTGACGCTTGGTCGTATGTCAGGACCCTTTTCTTTATCACACGTCGAGAGAGTCTTGAGAGGCCCTATTTACTGTTCGCCTTTTATCGTTGCTGAACAGTTTCAAGGGCCTGGTTTGCCTCCAAAGTTCCGCGTATGTCAGAACCTGTCAAAAACCGACCCTGTTACAGGGGCCCACTCTGTCAACAGTTTCATATCTAAAGATGACTTTCCAACACATTTTGATATGGCCTACCAAGTAGCCGAACAGGTGAGCATTCAATCTTTCTCCATTAAAAGTTTACAACACCCACGTCGCCATTTCAATTTGCTTTGCAATTCATTTAAATTTCGCTTTCGCTCTTGCATATCTCATTTTCGTGCACATTTGCTTTCGCTGTTGCATTTCGCTTTTGCTTTCGCATTTCACTTTTGCTTTTGCTTTTCGCATTTCCTTCCCAGCAATTTTGTTTGTTTTCCTTATCTCTTATGATTTCGCTTTCTTTCCATGTTTCTTTGATTTCCTAGGCGGCAACGTTTTCCCTTCTTTCATTTCTTTATATTTGAAATTGATTCCCTTCTCAGGTCGCTGTTGCACCGCCAGGATCGCAAGCTTGTTCATTCGATATCAAAGCATTCCACCGCACATGTCCCATGCTACCCCATCACAAACCTTTCTTAGTGGTTCAATTCAAAGATGAATTCTTCGTTGATCATGTCCACCCTTTCGGTGCGCGTCCTGCAAGCAGCAACTCAGGTCAGATCGGGAGTGCTACTGTGGATATTTGGCAACGAGAACTTCGAGAAGATGGACTACTCTTCAAGCTCGAGGACGATATCAATTGTTTCCGATTTCCCAGAGCAGAAGGATCGTTTTTTGATAATGGCTACCACTATGCTTTTGATCACAATTCAGTACTAGAAAAGATCGAGGATCTCCGCATTCCCTGGCATCCTGAAAAATGCGGGACACACTTTGCGCCGGTATTCTCGTTTATTGGATTCTCATGGGATTTATCCCTAAAACAGGTCTCTTTACCTGAAAAGAAGAGATTGAAGTGCCTTGCTCGTGTTAATGCCATGCTCAATGCTTCTTCCAAGACCTTCACGTTACACGACATTCAAGTACTCCATGGAACCCTTATCCACGTCTCTTTCGTTTTTCCCAATGGCTCATCCCGTCTCCCTGTCTTCTCCAACTTCATGTCAGGGTACTGCGGAAACCCCTTTGTGACTCATCATCTTTCCCAGTCATTTATACACACCCTAAAATGGTGGAAGGCCCGCCTCGAGGACGCTAAGGCCTTCCACCAGTTGTATCCCGTTGTTCCTCTCGAAAACTTCGACATCTTCGTTGATGCTTCCACTTCCTGGGGTGTGGGTATTCTTATCAAGGATTTCTACTATACTCTCCACCTGAAGACGGATTGGAAACGCCCTGGCCTTGATATATGTTGGCTAGAGTCTATTGCCCTAGAAATTATGTTCTACTTTCTGAAACAGCTTGGTTTCCGCAACAAACGTGTCATAGTCCATTCGGACAATGAAGGCGCTATTGGAGCGCATCAAAAAGGCCATAGTCGATCCGTGGCCATCAATCTTTGTGTTCGCCGCACTTATGCCATTCTGAATGAATGTATGCTCGTTCCAAAATTTCAATACATTCCCTCACATCTCAACCCCGCTGACGCGCTCTTGCGTGGAGAGTGTGCGCCGGCATCCACTACTCTTCTATCCCGGGAGTTTGAACTGCCCGAGGAAATCACCGATGCGTTTATAAATGCCTGACACCAAAAACTTGACACCTGGAGGTGTCCACGGAACAGTTATTCCACGCATTTCTGTTCCTTACTTCAATCTTCATTCTCCTTCAAAAGTTTCTATTCCTCAGGTCAATTTTTGTTTAAATTCCACACTGTATTTGCTCAATCCACTTTCAGACTACGCCTTCGATACTCTCAAGAACCCTCTCAGTACATCACAATCCTGTCTCCTCTTCTTTCCTGGCTCAACGATTCTCAAATTCTGTTACAATTTCAAGTTCTAGTCAAACTCGCACTGCTCCAAACCCGCCGTCATATTCTCTCTCCTTTGACACTGCTTCTCGTTCCATTCCTCATGTCCAGGTACCTTAAACATTTCATTTTACATTCCTCACTGAATCGCGTGTGTTTACCAGTCCGATTTCTACAAAAAACAAGTACGGACACGACTGGGAAACGCTACTCTTAATGCATTCCCTTCCAAGCATCAATTCCTACATTCTCTCTCTTTCCCAAAATCGATCACCAGTTGTCCCACACACCACCCATATCATCCTCGCGTTTCTGTCTCTCGTAACCTATCCACGACGCCACACACGACACGACAGACAGCATATCCTCCTCTCCCAATGCCTACGGTGACGGAGGAATCGTTTCCCTCTGACCCGCGTCACACTGCAACCCTGAAATTACGTCATATCAACCCACGAACTACTGTAATATATACGTCTTCTCCTTTGCGTCCCCCCGTGCCTGCTGATTGTCGTCTGCTCCTATGGACAACGCCTCATGGAATCGCGGCTGATGCGGCCATGGACTCCGAGATTTCTAAGCGCTTGCAGGTAAAAATATTTGACGGCCTTTTATCCTCGCTCGAAGAACGGACGCGCCAATCTTATGGTGCCGGACTTTTAAGGTTCACCCAATTTTGTGACAGAGAAGGGATTTCGGAATCGTTACGGATGCCTGCTTCCCAAACTTTACTTTCCGCATTCATTGCAGATAATATCGGGACTTGCACGGGAGAATGTATCAAAAATTGGATGAATGCTCTACGTTTATGGCACTCATTTAACGACGCTGAATGGCATGGTCAGCACGCATGGATAGCTTCCCTGCAAAATCCGCACGCCTCAAAGGTATCCCATTCAAACGACCACCCCGTGAACCCATAACTCTTACACATCTGCAAACATTATATGACGACCTCGACTTATCTTCACCTCACGATATCGCTATTTGGGCAACGGCCACTATTGCTTTCTGGGGATGTCGTCGTTTGGGAGAGCTATTGCCATCATCAGCAGCAACGTTTTCCACTTCTCATCACGTCACCGGTCTATGCAACATTTGTTTCTTCGTTGTCAATGGCCGACAGGCGATGAGTTTTCACATCCCCTGGACTAAGATGACTAGAGAACTTGGATTCGACTGCACCTTAACAGGAACCAACGATATCTTCTGTCCCGTAACCGCTTTAAAATTGCATCTCCAATGCAACGTTCCCTCGCATTCCACCTCGCTCTTTGCCTTCCGCGATCGTGCAACAGGCACTCTTCACACCCTGACAAAGGACACTTTTCTCAAAATATCAACCGACATTTATTCACGACACGGCCTGTCCACAACTCACGGACACAGTTATCGCATAGGCGGTTCCGTAAAACTTCTCTCCGACGGTGTGGCCCCCCTCATTGTCGCAAAACATGGCGGCTGGTCTTTTCTTTGTTTCCTGATTTACTGGAGAAGATTGGACACCATCGTTCCCAACGCTATATCACACGCTTGGCAATCACAACGAGAGAGATTCGCAAGGGACAACAACCTGTCTCCCGACGTCGCCCTCTTTGATTCTTAAATTCCTTTCCCTCGCGTTTACATTCTTTATTTGTCCTATATATTAAAATCGCATTTACATTCTTTATTTGTCGTGTATATTAAATTGACTACCTTGTGTTCTGAATTCACTTGTCTAAGTAATCCCGCACAGCTCCGTTGGGTAGGCAAGCCGAAGTTGAGCTGCGCGAAGGGGTTTTCGGCTACCCTCCGTAGCTGTCTCTGTGTACGGAGACCGCTGAGCACTGATCAGAGGTCGCTCCTGCCACAAAGATAGACTTCGAGTCTCGCATTAAATGGTAGACGTCGTTTACACTGTTCCTATCATTTAAGAGATTTCAATCCTATTCTCACGCATGATTAATACAGCACAGCCTTATTGGAAGCTGAGGCTACGTGCGAAGCCGGCTAGCCTAGCATGAGATAAGGCTGGCGGATCAATATCTGCCGTTTACTTCCTTTTTTAGTTATCACATATTGCTTAGGCGGCAGCCTGCACAGTTGAGACATTAACATTTTCACCTGTGCACCTCTGCCATCTGTAAATCTAAAAATTTAAACTGTCCCACCCTCCCATCCCTTTATTTCATATCAGACACTAGACAGTTTACTGCGCGTGGGCCCACCCAACCCGGGTTTTCGGCTACCCTCCGTAGCTGTCTCTGTGTATGGAGACCGCTGAGCACTGATCAGAGGTCGCTCCCGCCTATCAGAAGTCGCTCCCGCCACAAAGATAGACTTCGAGTCTCGCATTAAATAGTAGACGTCGTTTACACTGTTTCTATCATTTAAGAGATTTCAATCCTATTCTCACGCACGATTAATACAGCACAGCCTTATTACCGTCACGTTGATTGAACACGCGTTTATTTTGAAGGTAAGTCGGGTCCTTGGAATTGTTCGGTGACAATGAACGGGGAGCAGTAGATAGGACCCCTCAGGATCTTTTTGAAATGTGGCAGAGTAAAGGGTCCCAACATACGACCGAGCGTCATTTCAGTCTGTAAATAATCCCGAACTACCTGCGGAAACTTCTTGACAGAAGTATGATTTTTAATATTAACTGAATGTGTGAGAATGGAAAGAGTACCGAGAGGGAAACCATCGTGGAGATTTTTCACTAAAAGAGGATATTGAGAAATGAGATTGTGTTTATCAAGAAATGTTTCAAAAGCTGCTGCATTGTAGGGATGGACCACCCGATTGAATAATTCCAGATCCTGGGGTGAAGGGAATCGGGGAGGAATACGGATATGTATGAATTTGGTGAAATCGATGTAGTCCAGGATTTTGTGGGGTGGTCGCCTTTGAGGTTCAGCAGCGGATCTGGTTATTGACGACGCGCAAGCAGTAGGGCTGCGCACCGACCCGTCACGGGTGTCGGCTGTGCAAGTGTCGGCCGTTACCCGTCATTTTGAACCCCGATGATGGGCACGGGTGGAATTTTTGTCAGCCTCGATGGAACGGGTCGGGTGGTAAAGTGCCCGTCGACGGGCTCCGATGGTATGATGGGTACACAAACAGTGGTTCTCTTGCTTTGTCGGACTCACTCATATACTTATAGACACAACCCAAGTTGCAAGGCAAATCGACGCTCGAGGCGCTGCACGAAGGCGAGTGTTATTATTGTCTATGTTGGTTATACACCCATGCTGCTTACTTAGACTATGGACGTCTATGGACGTGGGCCACCTATGTTTTGTATACACTTGTTGAGGACAACATCTACTACTTCCTAATTTGGTTATTGTTGAGGTCTTCGGAACTCTACCTATTTTGTCATTATAAGGACTGCTTGAGTAAGTGCAGATTAGATTCAAAGATTGGATTCAAAAGTTGGATAATTGTTTGGAGGGAGAGGCTCTTACGCTCGAGTCTCCATACGCAGAGGCGGCTTTGGTGGTAGGCCGAAAACCCCTCCAAGCACGGCTCTACTTCGGCCAGCCTACCCCACCAGAGCCATGAAATTTCAAGAGGAAACGGTGTATTGGCAACGATGTGATACAGATATGGAGCAAGTAACTCTTTTAAATGTAATATTAAAGTTTAATACAGAGGACTAGAGTGGTGGAATAGATTCAGTCAATAAAGAGTTGAGGAAACAGGAGCTTACAAGGAAAGGAAAGATGTCGTCATAAGATATCGGCCCATAACCTAAAAGTTTATGGCTGATGCTGATGTTGAGGATGCATGGCATGTGCTGCCAATGTGCCGTGTGTGCTGCCAATGCGCTGCAAGGCTGAATCTAATTGAGATTTGATGGGCCGTGTGGTTGGAGCATGAGGCTAGAGCGGGGCAGGGGACAAGGTAAAAAAAGATTGGATTAGTCAGCCTATCATACCGTCGCTACCCATCAATGGGCAATGGGTGACGGTTAGAGACGGGTGTGGCCCATCAAAATGACGGCTGTCATATTTGACTTTCTGGGCGCTGACAGAACGGGTCGGGTCACCCATCACCCGTGCCCATTGACCCGTCATGACGGTGACAGTGCGCAGCCCTAGAAAGCAGTTGGGGGATCGGGCAAAAGCCAAGTGGTTGCCGCCACACATGGAGCATACGTGGAGAGCTTCTGATCCATGTCGGTTGTCGCAAGGGCGGTTGAGGTTGAAGACCCCACAGATGCGTTTGAGTGCTCTATTCTTGGGGGTCTTGGCCACCACGAGCTGGTTACTGGCGAGCCATGCAAAGAGGGGTTTGCCATCTTCAAAACTGGCAATGTTGCCCAGATGTTCTGGAAATTGATGTGGCTTGCCACACAACAGGCAAGCGGGGACGACGTCTCGAAAAAATTGGCCGGCCTTGTTGTGATCTCGAGATGAGGCAACGTCTGAAGAGTAGGACATTCGAGCCAACTTGTTTGGAGACGAGTTGTATCCCTGCCTTCGATCCTCTGTAAGAGCCTTGTAAGATTGTAAAATCACATCTACACGCAAAGCGTATTTTTGCCAACTGAAAACCACATTACCCATTAAGATCTCCAGATGGGCTTCTTATTCGAATTTGTACCAACGAGGATAAGTGATCTCGAAGTCTTCAACTTGCTTGAAATAATTGAGATGTTTTTCATACTTGAGAGCATGATTAGTCAACCTAGAACTGAGCTGTCCAGGATTGTCTAGATCTATAGGGGGCCTGCACAAGAGCTGCAGAGCACTGAGAAAGTTTTTGGATGCTTCCAAGAAGCGGAGAGGAGAGAGACACTCAGGAGTGTCGTCGTTACTCCAGAGGGATATCATTTTAGCTAGATCGAGTAGTTGAACCTTCTCCACTGAATCATCTCCCGCACCGAAGGGCTGCAAAACCTTAGTGTGAATGGTTTGAGGGGAATTATTAACCTGCTCAATCTGAGCGTTAGTGAAAAAATGCAGAGGGGGAGAGTATCGGTTTTGAATGTTCAACAGATAAACGGTAGGTTTGACGACTTCCCTTGCTTCACCTAATGCTCTCTCAACAGGGTTGGTCATCTCCATGGTGCCCAATAATTTTGAACAAGTTGACACATCCGTTTCCTTTTCTCTGTCCTTTTGCGCTTGACGTTTGGTCTCGGCCTCGTTCTTGTTTTGAGCCCTAATAGAGATGATTTCCCTAAGCAAACAGGCAGGCAGAGGAGCAAACAAGGAACAAAGGTCCTCATTATTTGCCAGCTTGAGAACCATGTTGTCAGAATAGAACAGGAGAGATTTAAGGGGAGGTCCAATATCTAGATCAGCTGGCTGAGGAATGGCGGCATTCTTGACATTGATAGTTTTCAAAATGCTGGCATTGTTATATTTCTCAATATCGATGTTTTCTTGGATTTGCACTGCCAGCAGGAGTTCAAAGCAAGGCACACCATCAGGAATGACGGTTCTTGCATCAAAATCAAAATCAGCGGGAACCGGTCCAAGCAGACCAGCATTGGGCAGTAATAAAGAACCAGACCTAGAACCAGACTCTCCTCCTGAATCATGAGACAAATATGTCCTGGATGAGTTACCACTGGAAGAGTTGGTGTGGGACGATATTCCCAAACTGGAGGGATTAGGATTGGATAGGGAAGCATCAGATTAACCTTGAGGGCCAGATGGTTGAGGCGGCGACATTAAACAGCTTTAGAGATTTACGAGTAATATGAGTGCAGGGGTGAAATTGATAATGTCTCAACTGCAAATGCTACCACTAGCGCAGTGTGTAATTCCTAGAAAAGGAAATAGATGGCATATTATTCCGCCTGCCTTATCTCATGCTAGGCTAGCCGGCTTCGCACGTAGCCTCAGCTTCTAGAAAGGTCAGACGTATTGTGAGATGTGACTACAACGTGACATGACTAATTTCCTACCATCACGTCATGTTGTACACGCGTTTATTCCGAGACCTAGAATAGATCAAGGCCTTTCTTCTGGGATTTTTGTCCTCATTTTCATCAAACCATTTGCTGTTCTTTGTGTGTGTTTGCCAGTTTTTGGTGTCTTTCTCAATGCTTGGAAATTTGTCCTCACTTTTGTCAACCTGTTTGTCAGTATTAGTTGTGCAGTGTCTTTTTCTCGATGCTTGAAAATTTGTCCTCTCACTTTTGTCAACCACTTTGCTATGCTTTGTATTTCATCATTTTTCATTTATAAGCGGTATCGTAACTCTATTTGCTACTGCTTGTTTTAATGCCCCTTCTTCATTTGCATCCTCGCATTTGTGAAACTGTGTATGTACATATTTTGCCAGTCCTGCCTTGTCAACTACGTCACCGCCGGATTTCCTGCGATTTATGTAATCTGGATTTTCATGTGCTTTTACGCCTCTCACTCCATTTGCATGTCCTCTCCAACAATTGTGAGCTGCATATTCTAGGTTTCTTCCAACAAATTACATGCTGATGCAGCTTGTGGTTATAAATGTATATAAAAACCCATGTCAACACTTTCATGACTGTGTTCAACTATTGCTTGTAGCTATTGCTGACTGACGTCACCGCCAGATGTCCTGCGATTTACATAATCAACACTTTCATGACTGTGTTCAACTATTGCTTGTAGCTATTACTGACTGACATCACTGCCAGATTTCCTGCAATTTACATAATCTGAATATTTGTGTATTTGTCATTGTATAGTACCACAAAGTTTTTATTCTACACCTCTCACTCCATCATTCACATGTTCTCTTCCTCTGTGTTGCTACTTTTCATCCCTGTCTCCCACAAAGTTACCTTTCTCTTTAATGTAACTTGCATTGCACTCTTCAGATTTGTTTTGCCGTTGGAATCTCGCTTGATGTGTGCCAGGAAACACACTGTGCAAAGAATGGCTACAAAAGACAGACGCTGCCAATATGTGTTACTGGAAAATGGGTTTCACACTATACAGGACCATTTAGATAACTTCCATCTGTTTGTGAACACCAGATGCCCCACTTGCGGTTCAAACCTGAAAAGACAGTTTACTTTTGTACATGCTCCACCCCTCCTTATCTTTGATGTTGCGTCTACATCATGTGCATTATCCAGTCATTTAACAACAACAGTCAAAAATGGTTTGACACATACATATAATCTTAGTGGTGTTATCTACTATGGAAATGACCATTTCATGTCTTGCATCATCATTCCTGGAACCACAGGTATGTGGTTTCACAATGGAACATCAACTGGTCGGCAGGTTGTCCGTGAGCCATTGACTGCTACCTCCACTGACTTGCTGTTTGTAATGGTAGCACTGCCCCTGCTGTGTTGTATACCCTGCAATGTAATTTCAGGGTTGACATAATATGGACTGAAATGATATTTCAGACAAACCTAGATTCTGGACATGCCATGCCTTGCAACAGCCCATACAACTTCATAATGATTGGATACATATTTTGTTTGGCTTTGCACTGTGTGGACTCTGACTGCTATCAGCATGAAAATGCATGGTAGGGTACCTGGTAAGGGGGGAAGTAGGAAAATTCCAGTGTTGGAAGCACTGCCATTGGTTCTGGAGATGATGTTGCTGCAGAGTCTGCCCAAGAGCATATCTACCAACCTTGAGTGTGACACCAATTTTCTCAGAGGAGCCTTTGCAGATGGGTGTGGTAGGGGATATACCTGCTATCAGCTGGGCCCAGGTGTCCATGACTCGCCTTGTGCCCCTGAAAGCTACTCAGCAGGCAGAGGGTGGCCCTTGTGTTGTTCCGGCACACTTTGCCAATCCTTTCCTCACAAGGACCCCACCAGCACCCTCCTCTAGGCAAGCAGCGCCTTCCAGCACTGTCGAGTGCCTGCCCAACAGTTAAGTTGTCATTTGTAGATGGCCTGTCTATGATTGGTAGTACTTTGGCTGGCCGTGCATCTGCAAGACCTTGAGCTTCAAGGTCTCGTGCTTCCATGTTCTCTTTGAGCCGCTTACTGCGGTGCAGTTCACAAGCCTGCATGGCTCAAATCTCAGTATGATGTTCTGCTATTTCCAGGAACCAATGCAAGGGCAAATCTTCACCCTCAGGATTGATGCACTTGTCTGCCTGGACAAAGTCATGGGCCTCATGAACATCATCATGAGTATCACTCTTGAAGTATTGCAATAAACAGTCCGTGACTTTATTCAGTTCTCCTTTGACATATGTTATGTCAAACTGGTAGCACGACATATAGTTGATCCATTGAAGCTGTCATGGGGACAAGTATACTTGAGTTTTGAAAAACTCTAATGCTTTATGATTTGTTATAATATGGATCTTATATCCATCAGTTTATCCTCCCATTTCAGGAGGGCTTCCAAGATAGTGAGTGTCTCTAACTCGTGCACTGCATAGTTCTGTTGTGCCATCATAAACTTGCACAACATGAAGCCTGCAGGTTTGCCAGGTTTGCCAGGTCTTTCCTTGGCTGAACATGGCCCCAACACCCGTCTTCAATGCGTTGCAGATGAGCCATATCGGCTTGTCAAGATGCAGATTGATTGGGCAAATAATCGGTGTCTTTGCACAGATTTGCTTAATCATCTCAAAGCACCGCTGATGCAGCAGTTGCCAATGAAACGGAGACCCATTCTGGGTCATGGCCATGAGAAGGCCTGTGTATGCAGTTACATTGGGTAAAAAATTACCAATATATTTCATCAGTCCAACAAAGTGTTGGATATCATTGTAGTTATGTGGCATTCACCACTCTCAAATACGATCAAGTTTATCTGAGTCTGGGTGTATACCCTGCACATCTATGATGTGCCCTTGTCAGGTCCCGCTGACCTCGGGGGCTTCTTCCAAAGCAAGGCCTTACAGTAGCAGACTGGATGTAGCTAGATACACTCAACCTAATGCAAAGTGATGGAGTCCAGGGCGAGGTGAGGAAGGTGTTCTGGGTGTTCCGGGATATTAATGGGTTTTTGGGGGTTGCGGACGGTGGTCCAGGACGTAGTAGGAGTGCTCTGGGACAAACTAGATGAGTTCCGGGGCACGATGGGCATTTTTCAAAAAAAGTGACAATAGAACAAGGGCTGGATTTATGAGACAATTGCTAGAACGGGAAGAATGCGAGATTAACTGAGACTGGAGTGGTTTGGGGCACAAACCGGGAGAGTGAGACAAAACCAGGGAGGCGAGGCAAAATGGAGAAACGAGGCAAAACTGTTGAGATGAAGTGAAACCAGGGAAACAAGGCAAAACTGTTGAGACAAAGTGAAACCAGGGAAACAAGGCAAAACTGTTGAGACAAAGTGAAACCGGAGATAGAAGAAATTCAACAAGTTGAGGTCAGAATGGAAGTGGTAGACAAAACAAAGTTAGAGAGATTCGGATAACCAGAGAGTCAACAAGACAGATTCAAGAATAGACAAGATGATTTGAGAGACAAGAATAAGTCAAGGAGACAGTCATGAAATACGGAGAGAACAAGTCAGGAAATCAAGGAGTCATTCAGGCAAAATATTCAAAGGTCGTCAATATCAATACTGAGGTACATGCTGGCTAGTTACGACTTATATACTCGACGAGGCAGGGCTTGTCCCAGGCCAAGCTGGATCAGTCCTGGAGTACTGTATGGATGTACTGAATAGGGCTCCAGGATGTACTGGCAAAGAGTCCCGGGACTGTATGGGAGTCCTGACTTGTGGGGCCTTTAT
>JABAJZ010013783.1:0-17982 GCA_018857265.1 Termitomyces sp. T32_za158 | reverse complement strand
CTGACAGGGAAAATGACCATCAGCCCTGCACAAACTAACCATTTTGATTTTAATTGCGATGCGCCTCGGGCGCCTGGGGCGGTTGATGCGTAGTCGGGCGGGCGCTAAGTCTTGTGATGTCACATGGTGCGGCAGGTGACTTGCCGCCTCGTGGTCGCGTGCTTCCATGCATGTGTGTGTTGCCTAATTGCTGAATATTGGCTGGAAACAATGCGGCAGACAGACCAAGGCTCATCACTGTATATAAGTTGTAATTAGCCAGCATGTACTCTAGTATTGATATTGACAACCTTGGACTGTTTTTGCCTGAATGACTGCTTGATTTCCTGACTCGTTCTCTCTATATTTTCACGACTGTCTCCTCAACTTATTCTCATCTCCCAAATTGTCTCATCTATTCTCAAATCTGTCTCGTCAACTCCCAGTTATCCGAATCTCTCTAACTTCATCTCGTCTGCAGTTTCCATTCCAATCTCAACTCATTGAATCTCTTCTATCTCTGGTTTCACTTTGACTCAACAGCTTTGCCTCATTTCCTGGTTTCACTTTGACTCAACAGTTTTGCCTCGTTTCCCGGTTTCACTTCGACTCAACAGCTTTGCCTTGTTTCCTGGTTTTACTTTGACTCAACAGTTTTGCCTCGTTTCCCCAGTTTCACTTCATCTCCACAGTTTTGCCTTGTCCCTTCGTTTTGTCTCATTCTCCCGGTTTGCGCCCCGGACCACTCCAGTCTCAGTTAATCTTGCATCCTTCCTGTTCTAGCAAATCATCTCATAAATCCACTCCTTGTTCTATTGTCACTCTTTCTGAAAATGCCCCTCGCGCCCCAGAACTCATCTAGTTTGTCCCAGAGCACTCGTACTACATCCCAGACCACTGTCCACAACCCCAAAAGCCCATTAATATCCCAGAACACCCAGAACACCTTCCTTGCCTCATCCCGGACTCTGTCACTTCACGTTAGGTTGCATGTATCTAGCTACATCCAGTCTGCTACCGTAAGGCCTTGCTTTGGAAGAAGCCCCCAAGGTCAGCGGGACCTGACACAGAGTCCTTAGACTTGTTCTCTTTGGATTTCCCTCTGCCAGGTGATTAGCTACTTCCATGTCATATCATGTCACTTCTAATATACTTTGGATTTCCCTCTGCCAGTTGTGTGATTAGCTGCAACCTCCAGAAGTCGCCCTTACAATGATATCAAAAATTTTATGTATCTTTATTCTCAAAAATGAGATAATGTTTGGTAAAATATGTTTTCATATAATGTAGCATGATTAAATGATTAAAATAAATGTACAGTATGATAAAAAGGTGACTGTAAGATAAGGTCAGTCAGCATATTCTTTGACAATCTGCCATGAATGCAACCATTTTTTGTCCTCTTATTTGATCTTTAGACTCTAACAGCAGAATTGACTTGACTAAATCACAGGTTTCAAACAAAATTGAGAACTGCAGTTTCTTAAGTCTGACAAAGCATGCAATGGTGTGTGATCACAACAAAAAAAGATCCAGTCTCATAACACACAGCCACTCTCATGCAAAAACTACATCCTATATTGCATTCTTTCTTTCTACACAATATGCTAACAAACCATTGCCTGAAGTGTTATTGATGGACAGCCACAGAGGCAAAACATAGTGAATTGAGGAAAGTTGGGTTGATATTTCAAATCAGCACATTTTCTTCTTCAAACTTTGCATCATTACTCCTCTCGACTTTCTGCTTGTTCTTTTGTAACTTTCACCTCCATCAACTGAATCTCCTATTCCAATATCAGTTCCTTGACAATTCTTTAGTTACAGGTTAATACTCACAGTGAGCTGGCTTGTTTGATCCTTTGGTTGAAAAAGAGGAAGTCCTGCTTCATTGATTGTAACCCGATTGCTAGAGCTAGCCATTCCAGGGGTACGAGTGGTGTAACTTCTATTGTCATACATTAATACACTTCCATGAGGCAATGTGACATTAACAAGTCCTTCTGGACGCTGGAAATAGAAACGAGCATTGAGCCTTCTCTCTGTCAGCTAAGATTGAACAGATTTCAGTAAGTAGCCTACATTGCCATAAAGGAGTTGACATAGATTCCAGAGAGGACCATTCTCAATCCAAAGAAAAGGAAGTTGGTTGGTATGAGAATATACTATTGAAATATGTCAATCAGCATATCATAGAATGCCTTGCCCCAGGAGACCTACAACCAAAAAGGAGAAAAATGAGAAAAAGCTGCATATTGTAATAATCAGTAGTAGTCCAAGAGCTATTCAAGAGATGTACGTTGCAACCAAGCCAGTGTTCAGTGTATATGCACACAACACAGCCACATTTGTTTCAGCCCTACTCAATGATTAACTTCAAAGTGCAGCACATTTCATGCTAGTAGCATCTCACCAGTCCAGCCTTTTTCCTGCCTTGGCCAGAGCATAAATCAATGCAAGAGAAATAATGAGATCAACAAGTGATGAGCCTGCAAAGGCCAAAACCACAGCCCACTAACAACATGTTAGCCACCAAGGAATCTAGAGACTACCATAATAACTCAGACATGGAAGGACACTGTTAGCAGCTCTGGAAAGTGCTTCACATGTGAGCTGTTGAAGCATGACTTATTTTTTCTTCTTCCCCAATATGAGTGATAGAAATACTTACATCTTCACTGGAATAACTAACATCAGATGTCAATTAGCTTCATTATCTCCTCAGTAGAAACCAAGATCAAACACACAGATTGTCATTGCTATACAACTTTGTCAGCTTCCTCTTCAATGCTAATTCTGATACATACCAAGACCAACCAATATCATGGGCACCTGGGAGCAAACTCTTTGAATAATTTTATTTTGAAAGTAAGAATTACTTACTAATGTTACAAACACTGCACCATGGTATTGGTTTCTTTTCAACACTAGAATTAAGATTAGTTATGGAGAATGGTCCAGCCAGAGGAGGGACTGTACATTGCCAAAGGCGCAACAAGTACAATCTAATGTTTGAACATAAGAAGCTAGAAACTTGGAAGTTTTTTGACATGTAGCTTACATTTCTGTGAGATTAGTCAGGAGGAGCTGCACAAATTAGTTGAGCAAACTATTTAGTGCAGATTTTGTGAAAAGTTACATCTAGAGTGCAGTTCACCTAGTATTAATTGAATTGACGATTAAAACTCAAAATTGAGATTGACAGACAGTATAACTCCAGACAAGTATGTTGTCTGCAATTGAGATTCCTGGGTATTTCACAAGATAGAAATAAATTGTATGTGATGCCATAGCAGCTTGAACTACAAGAAAAAGCCTGGGAGATGTGAGTACCCAAACAACAGAAGCTTTAAAGTAGTGAACCACACCATAGGGAAAGAATCTATCCAGTATCAAGATACTCTCTGTCAATTGATAAAAAAAAATGGCTGAAGAAAGGGCCTCCCACAGTAAATTTGTTCATATATGGGATTTTCTTGTTTGTCTTCACAAATATTGATGTTTGAACTGTAGCAATCCCCAGCAGCCTGACAAGATTAGGCAATGCAGAAGAGAGTGGTCACAACTCACAAGGTCAAGAAAAGGGTTCCAACCAAAGTTATGCCCATAGTAGAGTCTAGTGAAGACATTCTTAGAGGCAAAGTGGGAGAACATCAAATGAATACAGGAAGAGGTTATAAGGCAAGCAATGCAGCCTGTGAAAAAATGGCTGATGTGTAATCTGCAGCCGAGGAAACAATGCTGCATTCACTTGGCCGGAGCTGATCAGTCCTCATCAAGAAGCTCTGACTGAAACTTTCAAGAGCTTCTCAAACTGATTGTTGTAAAACATGATGGTACAGTATTCAAGTTTCCGACAAGTAAGGTACTCGTTACCCTTTTGATAACTGGTGGAACTGTCATCGACCAGCAAACAGAAAAAGTGAGCTTCAATGCTGATAAAATATGGAATTACAATAACAGTTAGCTCATGGCTGGATGACAAAGGGCATGATAATCCCAATGAAACTGATGCACCATGAGGTTTCTCTGCAGCAGGATCTTCTGTAAGTATTTCGGGTCAGTCCATCAAGATTGTATGTTTCATGTAGCCCTCATCATCATCCTTGGCACATTGATATTCCGAGACCTAGTGGATATAGATTGAGATTACTCCTTGAGACGAGGAACGAACAGGTTTCAGTTCGTTGAGATGGATTATCGTCAGGTACTATCATAACACATCTCTTGCACATTGTCGACTTCTTTAGCAAGGTATCCCAGCTTGCTTGTGCTTGACCCAACGGTCCTGGGGGACAAAGCACTGGCCTCAGATATCCTTGTATTATTCCTGAGGTTCGCTAATATAATCACTCACGCATCCCTCAATGTCGGGGAGAAACGGTGCATCCGTGGGCAATGGCGTCCTTATCCAAATGCTCCTGCATTCGGTATCAGTTGCAAGCCTTAGTTGCAAGCCTAGTCGAGTTAATAATATAGGGATAAAATATACGCTGTAAGTCTTCAAACCCAGGGTTCCAAGCCATTCATCGGGTTTGTTTTTAGGATTCGTGGGCCACGAATGGCACATACTCCCGACCGGATCTAGCAAGAGCGGACATCGTAGACAAGTACACAGGACAGTTCGCAAGAGCCATAGTCACCTAAAAATGTTGCGGCACACGTATAAGACATGATGCATTATCGTTGACGCCTCTTTCCTGAAAGTCAGCCAACAAAAAAAAGGTATCAAGCATCGATACAAAGAGACTGTGCGCACGAGGAAGAAGAGCTTTGAGAAAGGATGAGATTACATAGCGTCCTTCCTGCCGACTTGTGTAGAACATGATTCTCTATAGCATCTCATTCCTCCTCTCCGGACTCCACCGCCTCCAACCGCCTCGCCTGTAACTTCTTCTCATATCGTCTCAACAACAGCCTCTCGACCCAACCACCGCTCGGGAACGCCTTCTCCCACTGATTATGCAAATGCACGCCAAACACATTGCCCAGGACTTGATCCAGCCCTCCGCCTTCTTCCAGTCCCAGGCCCATAGTCCACATCCCCGACCGATGGTCTGGCGTGAACGGGTCCGGCAGGCGGTTATCCATCCGGCATGAGCGCCCGTCAGAGAGACAGAATGGGAGGACCTTGAACGGGGGTATGTGAGACGCGACGAGGCGGCGCCAGAGTTTGAGGTAGAGTAGTGATCCCCAGTCTGTCGAGCGGCTGCGTGGGAGAGGAGAAGTAGCCATTATGTGGAAGGCTTCACAGAGGTAGGGAGAATGTTTATGAAAGCGCATCAGGGCGCCGTTCAGGGGTTGGTAGGGTTTTTCTGGGGGTGCATAAATAAATTTGTTATGGGTAGGAAGGAGTGGCTCACCATAGCAGTCCCATTGGGTAACGAATTCGTGCTCGAGAAGGGGCGCGAGGTCCCGCGTGAGGAGAGAGTCCATGTCAATCCAAACGCCTCCATAGTTCCACAGCAGCAATAGCCGCAACAAATCCCCGTCTAGCCACGCCTTCTTATCTTTGAGCTTCAAAAGCTCGCTCCCATTGAGCTCCGTCGACTTTGCGAGCGCAGCCATATCCACCACCCTTAACGCAAAAGCATCCGGATACCTATCCACATACTCTTTCAAAATCTCGTTATCTGACAAGTCTCCGTTCGACCACAAAATTAGCCTCGACGCCTCAATATCCTGTGTTGCGAAAAAGCTCTTGATCATCCATTCCTGTCGCGGGCCGAGCTGAAGGAGGTCCGTTCGCCAGTAGGTGTGATACTGTGTCCTCGCTTCGGGGTGGACCCACTCGCGTGGTCGCACGTCATCCTGGATTGTCGCAGCAAAATTGTAGCAATCCAACCCGCGCTTCAGAGGAAGCCCGGCCTGTATTTCATTCCGCCGCCTCCCGTAGACGGCGTCGGACACGTTGTAATGTGGTGATACACGCGAGGGGCTGAAGCACCCTGAAAGAGGCTGAACAGTGTCAATCTCTTGCCGTATCCAGGAGCGTGAGTAAAACTGGATTTCTATGTGTGGTTCATAGAGGTAGAGCCCCAGAATGAGAAGGAAGAGCGTTAGAGGGAGCGCGTATGCGAGGAAGTGGCGGGCGGTGCGACGGCGGGGGAAGGGGACGAGTGTGGGGAGCCACGGCCAGCACCATTGACGATGAGCTTCCCGTGAGCGGTATGTCGGGTTTGGAGGAGGGACATAGGGAGTGTACTCCGACTCGAAACTGCTGGCGTATTGGGGCAGCGATATGTCTTGGAGTGGGGTGGGAGAGCGCAAACGTGGAGCAGAATCCTGGTTAGCGTAGTTCGGGAGTTTGCTCCCGGCCGCCATGAACGTGTTGGTTAGCAGTTAGGCAAGATGGGATCATGAATTAACGGAACTTTGACGCCGTTACTCATCAACAAGCTGTCGACAAATACAGGGTTGTAACAAGGACGAAGTCGTTTCCTCCCACCACGGAACAGAACACGATCAACAGATTGCAACTGCCAACTACAAGTACATCACAAAAAGCATCTATCTGGAACACCGGGTAAGAAAGATAAGTATAAGTGTCGCGCCCGCCTTTAAATAATCAACCGTAACATAAACAGACAGACATCGCAAGGCCGAAGAGCCGTGCGGCGAGCGGCGACAGCTGATATAAGATAGAAGAAAAACAAGGAGTGAGTTACTATAAACCCGAATTGGGCCGCGTTTGTTCGATTGCTACTGAAATTGGGTTAACGCTGGAGGCCTGGATGCTGAGTCGAGATGCGAAAGAAAAGATGCCGATGATGTAAATGCTTCAATGGTTAAACTCGATGTTGGCTGTTGGTTTCTGAAGAGCTGTGCTGCTGTGCCCCCCGCCCCCTCTCGCTCAACCCCCCCTCTCTGCGCATCTTACACCACTCATGCTTCATCGAGCGACAGAGTTGGGAACAACACCACGGTATCCTCCCCTCGCTACCGGTGCGCCATTCTGACGAGCAACCTGTGCATGTTGGCCATTAACCTGATGTCCTTGAGGCTGCTGAGGTGGCCTCTGGGGTCCGATGGCTGGTTGTCTGTGCTGTTGTGTTTGCGGCTTCTGCGCAGGTGTTTCATCCGCTGCAGCGGGTGCCACATACAGCCCCTTATCAATGTTCTGTGGAATCGGCTGGATCTCCGTTCCAAGTTCTTGTTCAATCCTGTACAAATTAAATCGGTCCTCGTACGTAACGAGGTTAATCGCCAGTCCGAGGTGTCCGAACCGCCCAGAACGACCGATGCGGTGGAGGTATGTTTCGCTGTTCTTGGGGAAATCAAAGTTGATGACGACGTTGACGGCTTGGATGTCGATGCCGCGAGTGAGGAGGTCAGAGCAGACGAGGTTGCGGCAGACACCGTTACGGAAGTCGTGGAAGACGCGGTTTCGATGCGATTGCATCATCTTGGCATGTGAGTAGAAGCACGAGTAGCCAAGCTCTGTAATTTTTTTGGCGAGCAGCTCGACGCGGTTGGTAGAGTTACAGAAGATTATTGATTGATTGATTTGTAGCTGTGAGCGGGGCGTTAGAGTGAGACAGTAAAAACAATAAGCTAAACATGCCTTGGAGAAGAGGGTATTGAGACAGTGAACCTTTTGCTTTTCTTCGACGTAGGCGTAATATTGAGTGACGCCACGCAGAGTAAGTTCGTCCATGAGGTTGATTTCATGGGGCTTCTTCATGTGTTTGTCCTGTCGCCTTGAGAAGTAAGTAATCAGCTCGAAGACAAAAACAGTCGACGTGCCTTGAAATCCTTCACGATAAGAGGGAAAGTTGCACTGAAAAGCATAACCTGGCGCTGTTCAGGAAGGTAGGAGAGTAGCTGCTCCATAACAGGAGAGAACTCGGGAGAAAGCAATTTATCCGCTTCGTCCATGACGAAGACAGGGCACTCGCTAAGGTCAGCGACATTCTTGCTCGCAAGATCGAGGATACGTCCGGGCGTGCCAACAAGGACATGTACCGTATCCGATAGGCGCAAGATATCATCTTTAAGCGTCGTTCCGCCCGTCGTAACCATGACCTGCAAATTCATATGCTTGCCCAATGTCTTGCACACCTGAGACGTCTGGAGCGCAAGCTCACGCGTCGGGACGAGGAGCAGAGCCTGGATCTTGTTCTTAGTGACGTCGACCTGCTGGAGGGAGGGTATGACGAATGCGGCCGTTTTTCCAGTGCCGTTTTTGGCACGGGCGAGGACGTCGCGCTTTGTGAGCGCGATGGGGATGGCTTCTTCTTGTATGGGTGAGGGCTTTTCGAATCCGGCCTCAAAGATCCCCATGAGGAGCTCCCGTCGGAGGAACATGTCCTCGAACTCGAGCCCCTTCGTTGCGGTCACGTCTTCGGTTTGAGGCCGCAGATCTTTTGGAGGGGCACGCAGACCGGTTTTCCAGGATTCGTTGTAGGAGGGTCTGTTGATAAAATGGGTGTTAGTACGTGGATTGAGAAACCTCTGTTGGAGATGAAAAAAAACGAACGTTGATGATGTTGAGGGCGCTGCTTGAGACATGTTAATGTTTAAGAGATGTAAATTGGCGGTTCGATTATCGGTTTTCCTGCGTTAAAAACGGGCGCAAGTCGAGAGCTCAAGTGAGATTGATCTTTCTTGGTGTCTTTGAGAAAACTTGGGACGACGGGCGTTTATGTTGATTTCTGCGCCTGGGCGGTGTTGGCGTATGTAGCAAAGGCGGCAGGGGGCGATTTGTTGTGCTGGTGTTGGAGGTAAAGGTGTGGTTGTCGAATATGTATACAAAAATGCGAGTGGCCAAGGGTTCAATAAGTTGTTCACACGGTCAGTTACCGGTGACCATCACCACGGTAACCTCAACAATCGAATATAATGTCCTCTTTGTCTTCGTATTGTCCTTTACACTCTCCAAAGTTGTTCTCAAATGCTGAAAAGCGAAAGTAGCTATCATAAAACCAAAGCGATCTTTGAGATTTTTGTACGTCGGGAATAACAATTCGTCGATAAGACTGCTTACTTCAGAATCCTAGTACATACATGCCTGAGGACCAAAACGGGGAACGTAAATTGAGATTGCCACCAGCTACGCTCCGATGCTTCGTAAGAACATAATCAAGGCGCGAGTCTCTTATGTCCTCTCGTCACTGTGACGATCTAGTATCCTGATTGACACACCCATCGTGTCCGGGCCCTGATGCCTTGGATTATTCCTACTCTTGCTCAAGCAGCGTCCCCTGATTACCACTGCAACACAATGCCTACCCAGGTGGAAAGGGTGCATCACAATCTCGTCCCGTCTCGTCTTCGCTTGGCCTTGGTGTCAATTTGAGGTCGACTGGCATTTGGTATGGGAACCGTATGTTTGGTCTTGATAGATCGAATTTTTGACCAGTGTCTCTGATATGTTGTCTAGTAATGCGTGGTCGAAGCGTCCTCTGATCTTAGCGATATGGATGATCTTTCTAAGGGTTTGCACTCATCGCATCCATCTCTGACTTTAAAAACGAGTCATGACTGTTAGACAAAGTGAGTTTGACTGCATGTTCAGCTCCATGCGGTTTTCAATCGAAGCTCTGCGTTCATCGGCTCAACAGACATGATCCTTCTTCTATCATGATATTCATGCTCTTTCAACAGATTGATGATGCATCTACCGTTGTCCATCGCGCCCCTGCTCAATTCGATTCTTGATCGCCAGATCTAGGACGGCCGTAAGGGCAAGTTTCTTTTGTTATATCGATGCAAGTTACTGTCGTCGAGACTGGGTGGGTATATAGTCCCTGTTTTTTGTCGCTGTGTCATAGATGCTGGCCGTCTCTATAAGTCGCTTCGGTAGCTGCGTATATGGATCATTCTTTTTGCGACAACCTCAACTAGTACGGGATGATCAAATAGCCTAGTCGGCCGAAGGGAATCAGTTGGCTGCGATAAATCCGATTGAGTCCATTGGACTTGTCTGACGGTAGTCCATCGTTTGTTTGGTATGGGGCGGTAGTTGGAGTCAGGCGAAGACTGCAGGTCGGCGGCCGCTGGGTACTGAGATGGTTTGTTGTCTTAATTTGAAGCTTTGATGGTGTTTGAATATTGTTTATACAGTTTGAGGAGACATTCCAATGCGGAAGGAATATCAATCTATCCATGCCAAATCGGTAACTAAGAAAAATCACCATGTGCCTTGGCTTTTTCGCTGGGAACAGTACACAGATGTATACTGCGGTAAAGTATATCTGGCCTGTTTCTATTCAAATATCTGGAGATCGATCGCACAGCTGGTTGGCGATTTTTGACTGAACCTCATCTGTTTCTGATATGGGTGCAGGTTTCATAGAAGCGATAGTTGAGAACGTACTCCGAACCCCGCCCTCCGAATCCTGGTATCACAAAGTTGCACAGCATATCATCATGTCACCATATGATGGTGATGGTACGAATTGCTATCATCGTAAATGGGGTTAAGACGTCAAGTTTTCGCATCGCAACACCCAAGTCGTTGGTACCTTCAATCAAAAAAGGTGGTCAACATGATCTTCGGCATCCGTCGAGGGCATTTTCGTTGCCGCTGCTCATCAGATCAAGACGTGACCGGAGTCTCTCGCCTCTGCTCGAACGAGCATCGGAGCAACTGCCATCCAGGGGCAAGCCATATTTGGATCTAAATATGTACACTCAAATCTAAAATTATAGAAACAAATGTTTTCCTCGCAACCCTCTTTTGGCACTCTGATATGCTTCTGCAATTTCAAGTGGTCCCTTGAAGATCTAAAATTTGAAACAGGTCGCATTTATGTACCGACCCAAGTCATCAAACGATGGTTTAAAATCAGTGCCTCTCCTGACAAGGCATAACCTCTATCTAATGGAGCTTTGAATTTGACAATGCGCGCTTGTCCAATTCGGGCATCTTCTCTTTGTAGACTCTCACAACATAGATTCTAGGGGGTCTTTCTGGCTAGCTGTGTACCTGCTTCCCACAGGAAGCAATCATGATTGAGATGGCTTACTGGGCAGAAGAGCGGCTGGTGCACATTCCATTGCGCGCAAGTGTGACTATTACTTGGTAGTTCAATCTACCCAAAGAACTCCATCGGGATGGGATCATCATTTATAACATCTTTTGGACGATTTTTAGAGAACGGAGGAATTTTTGAGGGCGCTGGGACCTGAGAGAACTTAGTATCACGAGAGCTGTATGCAAGTTTGATGCAAGCACTAGATGTGATCCGACTCCTCGCTGCTGCCCAAGCTCTTGCCAAATGCTTATTTTTATGTTGGTAGACTGGACAAACAATTCGAGAATACCAGAGCAATGTTTATGTGCGCCTTTGGCAGTGTCATCGACAAGATCTTTTTACAGTACATTCGATATAGCAAAAAGACTTGAGTAGATGCGATAAGCTCATGAATGATTAAACCGCATCAATATTGTCTTCAGAATTGTAGTGTAAAGAGCAATAGTCCAGAAGGCGATCTCACTTAACGAGATGTAAAAGATGGTTGCAAATGATACTGAAAATGATATTTATATTTGTTCCATCTCATGAAACATCGATCGATATTCGTTGATTTCGCTGAGTTAAATCATAGAATTGTAAATGGAAAGTCCTATGTACTAGGAGGAAAGAGGGATGCATATTTACCAATTGGGGTTTTGCTAGACAAAGTTGGCCACAGGAATGCGAAGGCATCTGATCTCATATTACGTACGACACAGGATTGATATCCCCTGCGCCCTGCGATAACAGAGGAAAATTCCCAACATCGGCATCGGCACTCGGAATAGCACATTTCATTTTCGGTCATCTTTGCGTGTCCGACATCTGCAGGCAGGTCGGAGTTCCGATGTCTTTCGTGGAGACGGAGGAGATATACGCAGAACGAAAAAAAGCTGACTCTTCGAACAGACAGTGAATGCGTTCGCCAAGGGCAACTTGAGAGAAGCGTCCTCAAATACCTTCAAAGACTGAAAACATGTGGTTAGTGATCGAGATTGATGCAGATGAGCTCCTGTTTTGATGAGAAATGATTCTGCCTTTCGACATTGTCGAGGGTGAGGGTCCTTTTGTGTCCGCGAAGATCTCACTGCGACAATCACTTTCTTTTCCTAGGCACCGCTTATCTCAGAGCCTGACTTGGCTTGATCAAACTTCAAAGTACTGTTTCGAGAATAGGGCTATTTGACTCTTCCTTCCACACATATCTTCTCACTATCACGTTCTTTACTTCCACTTGAACTTTTCACGGGCCCTTTCCTTCCATACCATACTCAACCCGGTACAATATGAGAGACGACACTCCACGATCACCCATCCTTGAGACTGGCACGAAAAATTTCCCTCCGCCAGTAGATATAAATCACCGGATTGGCCGTAGGATGCGACTGATAGCTGTACTTGGTCTCCTGGTCTTCATATCCGTCGTGGCATCCATACGATATCTACATCCGTCTGCGTTTGATTTGCATCTGTCGATTCCCGACAGCACAATACGGCACGAGAGATCCTCCCAGGGCCATCTATGGCAGCCTCATGAACGAGATCAGCAGCCAGAAAGACGGCAAGAGTCGATTTCCTCTGTCGCGGCAAGTCCACCGATCGTGTCACCTACTTCTCTTGTCCCAGATCCATCTGCGGCCACTCCCGCGTCCACCACAGCGGCTGCTGATGCACCGGTTCCGACGATTCCCTCTTCTCCTCCAACTCTTCCGACACCCTTTCCGCAACCATTGACAGATCTGACCAAAAATTTCTCGAGCCCAACTTGTTTCAACTTTTTTGCCAACATGACCGCCGCAGCTCCGTTCCTTCAATGTCGCCCATTGTCATTGCTCATGGATAGTTCCAACAGTTTCCTCGCAGTGGGTCTTGATCCATTATATACTATATGATACATTAACTAATTGTTCTTCTAGGCTCAAAAAAACCTTACACTCATGAACTCGATCATCTGGGGCACTTGCAACACAAGTATTTCTCAAGGCCAATGTATTGCCAACATGGGATGGTTTGCTGATACACTTATGACTGCCTGTGATCAAGACTTGCATGATCAAAATCAGATGGCGGTTTCAGTACTACGTGGTATGTGATAAGAACAAGATAATTGACCCCATTGATCAAATCTTCAAATCATGCAGAATTACAAGCCTATTCTCTCATGCGTGACGCGGGATGTCTCACAGATACCGCCTCCAATACCTACTGTTACCTGGACGCCGTCCCAAATGACAATCTCGATTTCTACAGCCTTCCTCTCGGGTCAGCGGTTCCGAACACCGCGAAACCTCTGTGCACAGCCTGTACGCGCGATTTGATGTCACTGTACTCTGCAGCACTCTCTAATAAAACTGGGGCTTCTGCGTTGACTGGACTGCAACAGACGTATGAGAATGCAGCCAAATTGGCTGTAGCACAGTGTGGAACTGCGTATGCGGACACGACTGTGGGTAGCGCGGCTCCGGAGGCACTTATACCAGGCCAGTGGACAGGGCTCGCCATACTACTTCTGGGCGTGATGCTTCAAATTCTTTCATGAAGTAAAGGTTACCTTCATTCGTGCTTTTCCTTGCGACCATCAGCTTTATTCTTTTACTCTACTCTATTTCAACCTCCTATCTATTTAGTTTTTGGATTTATTTCTTGGTATCTTTCCTTTCTGGGGTTTTCTGGAGGCTTCCATTTCTCTCAAATATCAGTTTTTAGGGCCCCAATGCAGGAGGGCGGACTGTCACGGTTACTTTAACACTATTCCACTATATCCATATACACTATTTATTCAACCTTGAATGAGTGCCCCCAATCTACTGCCTGAAGTACTGGCTTGTATTCATGTAGATATCTATAGATTCCACAAATACCAGAACCTATTCCAATTAATATCATGAAAGTCTGAGTTTTTTTGCAGCAAGAATATTGTAAATCACTCATGTAATATGTCATATTGTCAATGGATCTTACTTTTAAGTGATTCCTTGGAGCTTGGTGATTAACTAGAACACAAAGGTTCAGAAAATGTTCACAAACTTTACAATCAATAGATTTAGAATGCTCATGCTCCAGCTGGAGGCTATACATTGAGTATTAGTGTTTGAAATAGGCGCAAGAAGTTAGAGAGTCATTGGAACGGTTTTGTTGCTAAGTATCTATAAATCAAATATTCACTATGTCTAGTATTGGGTCACTACTACTTCGAAGTCCCGTGAGGTTCAAATTGTGAAGTTTACTCACCGATCACCTTTGTCACCAGCATGGGACGCGACCAATTAGTATGTAGTACGGAACCCGGCTGTTCGCACGCGGACCGTGCCGGTCACACCACCACCACCACCAACAGCGTTTTTTCTTTTTTTCAGGCCCTGTTTCGGGAGACGATATTGATTTCTGAGGGATGTATTGAACAGCAGCCATTTACGAGATACAAATACATCATTTTTACAACACTAAGAAAGTGAAAAGACGTCTGGACCTCCTGATTTTCAGGCTGAACCGAGTTCAGCAACCTTAGAGTTGAGGAATGATTTCCCCAATCATGCTTTCCTTAGGCCTTCTCGACCTGTAAGCACTTGTGGTGCCATCTGTACTACAGCTCACCTACCATCGTTCTTGTGTCGATTGTCCATGTCGCGATAGCCCAACCAATAAACTAAGCCAGTTATGCCAACAAGCGCCGTTACACCGAGTATCTCGAATTAACGTGAAAAGAATGTCCGCCAGAACGACGATTGATGCTCACCACATTGTTATTACCACGAGGTCCACTGCCTGTCCCCATACCCCCCAGGCCCCCCATGAACTTGTTGGCGCCACCAGCCATCTGTTGGCGAACGAGAGTGCGATGCATATCGAACCTTGGGCTATAGTATTCGGATGGTCCGTGCGATGGTCGTAGGGATATGCGAGTGTGAGATCATTTGAAACATTGGTCTCGGGCTTTATATATGGTAAGGAAACGCACGACGTCATTGCTTACAATTACATTCTCGTGCGCTGCAACCGTGGCCATTCTTTATACTGAAAATACTAATCCTACATATAATGAGCGAAGCGATATCAATCAGACAGTTGTACAATCGAAGGAATCGTACTATCTATGGTTACAAGAAACGGTTTGATGTTACTTCAAGTCCTCTCGCTAATCGTAGCATTATTATATTCGAAGTCAAACTTGAGAACTGAGGATCAAATGTCAGAATTCCCGTAGATATGAATAGTGGGAAGAACGTACTCCGTTGCCGATAAATGCCTGTGACCTTTCGGCAATAATCATGTCTACTGCCGCTGCGACCTGAGTCTGTTTTGAGTCGAGTGATAAGTCCAGAGTACTTCTAACATTCTCCCAACCATCTTTCAATAGCGCCTCTTTCAGTCCATTCGCCCAAAAACCCCAGGCATTGGTCAATATATATATTCTCTTGAGCCCCAAATTCTCCTTCCGTACCTCAGAGAGCCGTGATACAAGCTGTTCGACGGTCGGGAGGCAATGTTCCGCGTAATAATCGTTATACTCGTCGCTGTCATAAGCATATAATGAAGGATCAAACTTATCAGGAAGCTCAGGAAGCTGGTTCAAGCCATTGTACTGAGCCCTCCATCCCGCAAGGCGCGGACAATGCCTTCTAAAGTCACCTCGACGGAGGTGTAGAGCGACCAGGCCTGTGAGAGTGGTGTTGGCAGAAAAATCGTATAATGCTGGAATAGACTCAGGTTGGAGGACGGGGAAATTGCGTAGTACGGCGGAGTATACGAGCGGCGACCAAAGGTATTCTGTGATAATCGTGGAACTGGACAGTTCTGGCCATAGTGAGAGTATTCGATTGTTGGCAAAGAAACTGTATGAGTAGGAAGGGATTGTCACAGGTAGGGGGGAATATTGATGGCGAGAATTGGTACTCACTCACGGTCAAAAATAGCCTTTTCCTTCGAATCAATTTCCACGCAATCATCATGCACTGTTTTTAGCCGCTCCACCCACCAGTCGACAACTACTTCACCCTCCACATGACTTGGCGAGTCTCTTGAGCTGATAATGCGTCGCATATTGGGTGGACAGACAATGTCCCAGAATTCAGTGCTGATAGCTGCATTATTTGATCCAGGTCTTCCTGCGGTGGGCCCAGATATAAAGGCGTTCATCGGTAGTCTTACAAGACGTAACGCAAAGTCGTAAAGCGTATACTGAAAAGGTAAATGTGACCACACGTAGTCCTCGAAGACATAAGAACGGTCTGATCTTTCCGCCACGTAGTGCAAAAGTAGTCTGGTGTATCATCCGCATGAGTATCAGTCAGAGTACTACGTTGAAAAGACACACGCTTCTTGAAGAATGTTATTGAATCCATGCCCCCACAGATGATCTGGAAAACGAATGTACTTCCGACCCTCCGAAAGCGACTGGTTTTTATAGTGTTGTGGTAAATTCCGTTCAAATTCCCGGATGTCTTCAAAGTCTGGTGGTACACCAGAAAATACCACAGCAAGGAACAGCAAAATGGGTATCAGGATGACAAAAGCCAGTGTTCGTCGGAGAGGGAAATGACGTAGACATACTTGAACCCGCGAGCGTCGTCGGTGCTGGATGTGACTAGCACGAGGAGGTGAATCCGTTGCAAGGAGTTGGTATTCCTCGTCAGATCTGCGTTTATACAGGCTGCCTGTGAGTCGTCTCGACACTCCGCGCCATAGATCCATCGACAACACGCTCGTCAATTACAAAGAGAGTAAAACTGGTGATATAATATAGAGAAATGGTATAGACGAGCACGAACCGGTGGCTGTGTAACTCAAGTTAGCGGGGAGGCATAGATGAATTCGAGGGGGAGGTTTAAAACGTTCACGTTAACGCTTACAGTAATTAAACCTTAATCATATATCAACTTCTTCAACAACTCATGTAAGTACGTTCAACTCCGCAGCAAGCAAACTCACACTCGACCATTCCTCCGCAGCTCACTCTATAAGTCAGTACTCACTAAGCAAGTTCCAACTCGGTGGGTGTATTACGCCCCTGTAAGACCGGGAAGCTTGCTGCCGGAAGATTCCTAAACATTGACCTCAAATACGCTATTGCTTACTGGGGCCTCAAATGCCAATTGCACATTGTTGACCCGGATATAGAGTCCATAGTTGAAGTTCATCGTATCCGGGTAGTCACGTGGTTTACGGACTTGCATCTCGGAACTCGCATTCAGCTTCAGTTGCTTCTTCATCTTCAAGTTAACGTGCATCTAAGGTATTGTAGAGCAGTATCTGTGTCACCTGTGTGGCAATAAGAGAAATAACTCCTCAGTGCCTGTCGATTGACAAAGAACAACTATATTAGCCATACCTGTGTGGTAATAAGAGAAATAACTAGTAACAAAATAAGAACATGTAACAAGAACTCATAAGGAATAACAGCTTACCTTCTCAGTGCCTGTCGATTGATGAAGAACAACTGAGGAGGTAAATACGCCAATATGATGCATGTATACTAAACACGTGATTATGAAGAAGCTGACTCCTTATATAGACATAGTCTCTGTAACACTTATCATCATCATCATGATACCCAATAAACATTGCATAGTTCACACTGAATTCAGACCTATGACTTATCATGATACTTAGCATCCATTCTTTCTTTTGTGTTTATTGATAATAGATACACAATATTAGGTGCTTCTTTGTCTTCATGTGCATCTGAGGTTCATCCTTTCTTTCTTTTGTGTTTATTATAGTGTCTGGGTCTGTAGGTCTATCACACATCAATGGATCACACTGTCTCTGTGCTATCTGCAATAAATAACCAAGCTAGATCAACTTATGCTGGGCTGGCCTTGCAGGACTCTGTCATGACCTGTCTCTGGAGCACATCACGCAACCCCGGGACACCCCATCTAACCCCTATGTTTTCCTCCAGTTTCCCCGCCAGCTGCCCCGCCTTCTCAAGCACACGTTTCCCCCACCCCAACGACCCTGACCCCCAGCAATCACCGCATCAACCCTGTCTGATTCTACGGTGCCGCGATCACCTGCATCAACCCTACCTGATCCTGCAGCG
>JABAJZ010013782.1:0-18067 GCA_018857265.1 Termitomyces sp. T32_za158 | reverse complement strand
TTTGATGTGTTGCCTAGTATGGTAACAAAAGCCCAGAGTCTAAAGCTGATAGCAGAAGATTCAAAAAAATGTAGCCGTTGGCTACGGATAGAACAATCTTGCATAGATCACGCAGTAGCTGAATCAGACCAAAATATCGGATTAGACTAGATACATTGTGAATACAAGATGTTGTCTTTACGTAATCTACAGACGTGCGCTAAGGGCACACGTCAGGAACCAAATATGGTAAAATAGGTGCGGTAAGTGCACGATCTATAATACAGGTAACCCTAGTGGTTACACAGTTGCAATGTTGGGGTTGCATCAGTGCCACTTGTTGACTTGTTCTTGAAAGGTTTTGAGGTCAGGATAGTTTGGAATTACTGCGCCTGAGGGCAATACAACCTTCCCGTTCATTGCTCGGCAGATCTTGCCTTGTTGCAAATAGTTCTCTACTGCTGGGCAGCAGCCATGAGACATACTGTGTCCTAATTCTCCACAAAAGTGACAAAGGTTGTTGTTGTTGTTGGGTGGGTTGTTGTTGGTATTGCCACCTTGATTGTTGCATTGCCGATTGGCAGTAATGCTATTATCCATGAGCAATGGTCATTGCTGAGCTGAGGGCGGTAGAGATGGCCTTGTTGAGGTCCTTTTGTTTGACATAGTTGGTGGGTGCAGGCGGAGTCGGAAGAGCTGCAATCGAGGCGGTTGGTGAAGGTAGGATCCCTGGTGTTCCATTGCTGACTAGTCAGGAAGCTGGCAATCCGCAGACAGTAATGCTGGTGTCAGTACCCTTGAGTGCCCATTTTCCCACTTCCAGAACATCCTCGGCATCATAGGGCTCTAGCAGGTGGTGGTTGGGTCTGGCGATCTCGAGTTGGCAGGCTATTTTGGTCCAGAGAGAGGTCGGTATGCCCTGCTGGAATAGGCAGCGCTCCTCATTGCAATAGAGCTTCCCATTCTGCAGTAGCCATCTGGCAACTCTCTCTGGAAATTGTGGTAGTAAGTGGATAATGCTCTGATAGTGTAGATACCGTCCTCAAATGAATCCTGTGCCAGCTGGTGCAAATTGTTGATGGTGTACCTTGTCGACTCCTCAGTGCCAGGGTAGAGGCGAATGACTGCTGCCTTCCACTCATTGTAGGTTGCCGCCTGGGGAGCGGCACCCTCCTAGCCACCAGGAATCTGCATTTTAAATTCAGTAATGCCTGTCCAAGTCTCTGCGGTATCATATGAAACATAGCAGGAAGCGTACTCCTTCATCTGCATATGGTTGCTAATGTTACAATTGCGTAGTAAATATTCTAATTCCCTAAAATACTGTGCTAACTCCCTTGGCTTGGTCTCGTCCCATTTCAGTGCTGAAAAATGGCCTCTTGTAGGCATGCGCAGGTTGGCGGCTTGTTCTATGGTCAGTAATTGCTGTGGTTGTGGTAGATTGGTTTGTTGGGAGGCTGCAGAGCTCGTTGATGATGGAAGAGGCAATGGAGGTGTAGTAGAAGTCGGTGTCGTAGATGGTACTGACAATGAGTAGGGGGATAATTTGCCTTTGAAGAGCTCTTGATAGCTTGGTGAGATGGTGTTTGGCGGTTGTGATAAGCCTGTAGAGGGGTCTTGAAGATCCCTACTGGGAGTCGGTTGGGTTGGTGGCAAACTGGTTGTTGACCTGGGTGACCTCCCTACTAGCGTCGGCTGGACCGGTCCTGGCACTAGCATGCCAGTTGCAGTGTGGTATGGGTAGAGTCGCTGTGTCAGTGGTATGTGGGCTGGGACGTGGTCCTGGCAGCAGTTAGTCACCTCTGTGTTGGTTGGTTTGGGTAGCACTGCTGTTGGTGTAAGCGCAGGGAGTGGGCAGGTGATACTGGAAGTTGTCAATTTAGGTGCAGTGTGGTAGGGTGCGGTTGGCAGTGTAGTTGCTGAGGGCATAGTCCTGACCGCTAGTGCAGGTGGTTGTGTGGACAGTGTGGTCGGTGGTGTAGTGGGTGTGTGAGGTGCTGCTGCTGTCCTTGATTGCCATCTAGGGAGTGCTTTGGGTAGCTGTGGTGTGTCTGGTGATGATGGTGGGTCGGTAGCTGCCGACTCTGCTAGTAGGTGGTGCTGTTGCTGACTCTGTGTTTCTGGTGGAATTCTGACCTATGACCATCATGGTGGGCTCCAATTTGATGACACCCAATTTTTTGGTAGCATTGGGCATGTGGTTTGATTTTGTGCAAGGAGTCCCAGTCAGAGTCCCAGTTACTTGAGAGATGCGGCAGCAAAAAGATAGGTAGGAAGTAGTGAAGGGACTCAACAGAACAATGAAAGCTAGCACATGCAAGGCGCTAGCAATGAGGGGTCAGGACATAAGGTTGGCAGGCAAAGTCGCTAATGGTCGCCCAAGATGGCGACTCGCTATCGGAAAGTTGAATTGGTCGCCCAAGATGGTGATCCAAGGGCAGCAGTACTGTTGGTAGTACTGGGTTAGTAAGGGAGAAGACACAAAGTAAATGACAACTTCTGTCTTATCGACCTAAGTATGCTAGTTGAGATCTGAACGGTAGTGAGGGTAAACTGTGGGTGAAGTTCGTTGTTTTCAGTGGTGGCTAAGTATAGTATATATACTAATCTGAGTTGGTAACGATATACTAATCATTCATAAAATTTTCAACAAAGAAGTCGCAGCAACCTGGTGGCACCTGCGAGTCAGCAAGAGAAAGATTTCAAGAAAATTTATAAGTCTTCTATGCATGTAAAATTGTGGCATTGGCTGGCATGGAAGTCGAAGCTTTGTGTTGACAGGGAAAATCACCATCAGCCCTGCATGTACTAACCAATTCCATGTTAATTGCAATGTGCCATGGGCGCCTGAGGCAGCTGATGCATAGTCAGGCAGGCACTAAATCTTATGATGTCACATGGTGCAGCAGGTGACTTGCCACCTCATAGTTGCATGCTTTTGTATGTGCATGTGTGTTGCCCAATTGCTGGAAAATGGCTGGAAACGATGTGGCAGACAGACCAAGGCTTGTCAACAGGATGGGCTGGTTCTGGTCCATGTTCTCTGCAGTGGTGCTTCTTACTTTTCTATTGATTGCTCTTTTGGGAGTTGCCTTTTCCTTTGCATTTGTTAGTTCTGTCTCTTTTTTGCTGTTCTCCTCACCTTTTCCTGAACATTGATTCTGGGTATTTTGTATTCAGATACTATCCTTCCGCTCCCTCCCTATGTCATGGTCATTTCTGTCGTTACTTTTACTATTTCTTTTTGCTCATCTTTCCATCCCCTGCTATCAGGGTCAACCTGTCTTTTCTTTCTCTGCTTAATGCTACATTGTCATTGAGTATTTCGTTCCACCTGTTTGCTTCATCTTCGTCCATTGCATTGTTTTCATTGGGTCTCCTGGCCTTGATGGGGGGGGGGTTTCAGGACATAGTTGGGCAGGTTTAGAGGTTGTGTACTGTCTTGTTTTATACTTATTCTCTTACTTCCTTTGTTTGTTTCTCCCATGCATGTCTAGGTTTGTTTATACTTGAGTCCCTTTCTTTTGTATTTGTCTCGCTTTTAAGTGTGCTTCCCCTCATTCTGCAGATTGTTTGTTTTCCTATTGTTTCATTTCTTCTTTTTTGCTATTCTCTTTTCCGAGTTCTCTTTTCTTTGTCCTCTTGTTTTCCAGTATGTTTTCTCTTTTTTGTTTCACCTGTTGTCACCTTGTATCCATTTTTGGTTTCAGTTATGCCATCTTTTTTGCTCTTTTATTTTTTTATTTGGAGATTGCTTTTTGGTACGGCTAGGTCCTTTCTTTCCCATGGTTGTAACATCCATTTTCCTTTTGTTTTGTCATTTGGTTCCTTCTGTTTTTGTATGCTCAGTTCCTTTCAATGTATTTTTTCCTGTTATTTTAGTTTTCATATTGGGTTTCTTATCCATTCTTATTTGCTTAGTTCTATGTTTCGTGTTTGTTTTGCTTCATCAGTCCTTTGATCTTCTTGTTTGATTTTGTTTTTTTTTTCATTTTCCGCTCTTTTGGCTAGTTTTGTTTTATGATCTTGTGTTTTCTTCTGTCATTATCTATCTTATTTTTCTGGCTATATTCCAGATTTCAAATTTCATTTTGTCTCATTGTTTGGAGGTTTAGGTTTTGTGAGTATCTCCTGGGTTTGATTTAGATGGTTGGTTTGTTATTGCCTTGTCTTCCTCTGTCCATTGTTTCTACTTATTTTACATTCTGTTTCAATCTGCCTATTTTCTTCATATATTCTCTTATTTTTTGGGGGGGTTGTTGTCTCCTTTGAGTGGGTTTTGGGTTTGCCATCCTGTATTCCTTCTTTGCTAGGTTTAGCCCAGCTCAGGAGTGGTCATTGGGTGGTTCCATGAGTTACATGGATTTCAAACTCCATCCATGGTGGTGGTACAGATCAAAGGAGATCCCCCTTCTCTGTCACACTTTGAAATGTAAAGCAAATATACTATCACGTGTACTGGGTTGCAAACCACCAAGAGTTGCAAAATGCAGTTGTTTTAGATAAGAACTCAGTCGGTTGGTAAACAACTGTATTGTTGTAATCTATGTACCTGTTTTAGATAAGAACTACAGGTGTTTATCAGTTATACTGTATTGTGTCACACGGGGTGAAGAGCACATACCTCAGTCGGTTGGTAAACAACTGAGGTATTTGTGCTCCCACTTCCGATCCGTAACCATAGAACTGTATAGTTTTTCTCCCCTCACTTTCTCTTTGCGGCACACCCATCACGTGGCTCACGTGCCCCTCTGGAGGCATACCACGATCCTCTCCAATAGCAGTTGATTAGGAGATCAAGATAGCTTTATCCCTGATTCTTTCATAATTAAGTCTTATGATACTATTATGCTTTGGATCCTGCATTTGGGTGGATTGAGTGTTTTTTGTTGCAAGTGCAACTACACTGCTCAAAAAAGTCAACTTACTGCATTTATGCCCCCTTCATATTGTGTTTTGTAAAGTACATTTTTTTTTAAATCAATTATCATGCTAGAGGCACTTGGTGCCTATAAGGCATGTTACTACTGACAAGTATAATACTGTACAAGAGCCTCAGAATGCTGTACAAGAGCCTCAGAATGCTGTACCCCCCTGCCTAAGCAGAGAATGAGAAGCTGGTGCTTTCAAGCGCTGCTTTAGACTGCATTCCCCTGGTACAACCTGAGAGAAGAAGGGAAGGGGGCCTGAGATGGACTATGGTACTAGAGTCAACAAGTGCCTGCTGGGTGGGCAGGTGGATTGGGAATGAGCAAAGTAGCCTGTAACCCAACCAAGAGGGGTGAGGTAGCTAGAGGTAGGATGAAGTGGACAGATACCATTAAGGAAAGGGGGAGGAATAGCTGAGAAGGCTGATGGGGAACCGGAGAGGGGGGCAAAAAGCCGAGACTGAGAGGGGAGTGGGTGAGACAAGGAAGAGGATTGTGGAGAATGGGGAGGTAGAGCAATCAAGGTGTTTAGTTGTGGTGACAAGTCTGAGAAGGTGGACCACAGCATTGGAGTGAGAGAGGATGTGGGAGAGGGACTCAGCTTTTAAACAGAGTGTGCAAACAAGGTGGATGAAGTACATTATAAGTTCATCTCACCTGACAAAGTACATTGGCCATTCATTGTACTACTATTGCATGCAAAACACTGCATGCACAAAAAAAAACTGATTGTTGAAGCAGTGCCCTCACACATCTTAGTAACTTTCTTGTAGGTCAATATGAAATTGCATATATGTGTACATAGTTATGTACTTTACATATTGTTAAGTTAAGACATGAGTTTTTGCGCAACCAATACTGGGACCTGAAGCTCACAACAATCATGTGGGATTACCTAGAGAGGAGGCGCAAGTAAATCTGAGTCCATAAGAACTCTCACTTGGCAACAACTCTCTAGGTAAGCAAATTGACTAGGAGGAAAGATTTAAGTACAAATGTAGAATTTGGAGCAAGCTATATACAACATAAGAGCGTGTATTTAGTCAGACAACCTTGAACAACAATTTATTGACTGCATCTCATTATCTGATACATGAATACACATGGACACTCCAGTAACAAGAGACCTTCTAGACCCAGCAGATGGCAACCTGAGCCCACTAGTCTGTGTGGAGTGCAAGACTCTAGTGGACAGGACAGTAGCAGACCAGAAGCAACTCATATTACTCCATCTGAGTCCAAGCACGTTATCATCCAGCGCCTCAAAGGAAGAAAGTCCAGGCCAGTTACAATTACCGCTATCATCAACACTGCCAATATGTTGCAAGTGCCTCCTGATTCCCTGCAAGACACCATTAACAATTACTTCTCCTTGCTTGACAACATTGAAAAGAAAGTGCGTGCTCACAGACAAAGAGAAGATCACCAAGAAGCTGCCCAGACTGTCCAGCAGCAATTTGTCCCTCCTGAAGCAGATGACGGAACTAATGGCAACTGAGAACAAACCTCTGAAATTGCTGAGAGGGAAGAGCAACGACAAGCAGACTGCAGTACACATGGGAAAGTTATTGCCTATAATAAAGCAGTCAGGACAAGGGTTGGAGGAGGAACCAGGATGTTACTCACCGACTAGAACAGCTTTACAGACTTACAAAACTCCACCCTCAATGTTGATGGCATCAATTATGGAAGCAAAAAAAGTACTGGAGCCTCAACATCACGATCAAGTGGCAGTGCTTGAAGGAAACAAGCAGTCTGCAAATGATGGAATACTTCAAAGGGCTGCCTCTTCAACAGCAACACCTGCTACTGGAAACATGTCTGTAAGTCTTGCAATGGAGCACACCCTAAGCATGAGTGCACAGAGACTAGCAAGAATTGAGGCTGTCAAAGACGACAGACCAAAGTACCTTTGTTTCAACTATTACGACTACGACTTGGAGCCTCCACCCTCAATGGTCCAATGGTCTCTAACAGCTAAGCTGCTACCACAGCCACCTCTTGCAGAAGCAACTAATGCAAGATCTCTAGCCACACTGGATAGAAGACTGGACTTATTCAAGATTGTAACACTTATACATGTAGACCATCTCAAATCTCTGTTGGAGCCACATCCGAACCAAGAGTTTGTAGACTCTGTTCTTCAAGGCCTCCACAAAGGTTTCTGGCCCTTTGCAGATACTCACCCTGATACTTATCCATCTATCTGTGACATGTCATGCCCCCCTCCTGAAAGCACTGCAGAGGCAGCCTTCCTGAGGACCCAGAGAAACATTGAGATTGCAAAAGGTTGTTTCTCACCTTCCTTTGGCACCGACCTCCTTCTATCCATGACTAGTTTACCGATTTACGCCGTACCCAAGCCACACTCTGACAAGTACAGACTTGTGACTGACCTTACAGCCGGCCAGTATTCGTTGAATTCAATGATCCCACATGAGCTCATTGCAGGTTTTCCACTTGACACTATGAAACATTTAGGTGACCTTCTTCTGCACATTCAGGATGGTTCAGACCACTGCCTCACCTTGTGGAAATGAGATGTGTCCAAGGCCTACCGCCTCATTCCCATGCACAGACTATGGCAGCTTAAGCAGATTGTCACCATTGATGGCCAGAAACATGTCGACCGCTGCAATTGCTTTGGAGGAAGGGCCTCACTAAACTGCTGGGGGTCACTCAACAGCCTCGTCACCTGGACAGCGCAGAATGTATGTGAAGTAAAGTCACCCTTCGTTTTCAACGATGACTGCTTTGGAGTCAACAATGAAGATGACTTAGTGCTATATGAGCCATATTCTCAACTCATGCCTGCAAATCAAGTGAAGCTACTCCAATTGTGGGACGACCTAGGGATACCACACAAGCAGGAGAAACAGATTTATGGCACCCCCCTCATCATCATAGGTATACTTGTAGACCCAAATTTGATGACCATGACTTTATCACCAGATGCAAAGTCTGATCTTGTGAACGAGATGAGATGCTTTGCACAATCACCAAAAGGAAAGTCGAAATACTTTACAAAGTGCGCATGGCAACGATTGGCAGGCTGGGTGAACTGGGGCTTCAACGTTTTTCCTCTCTTAGCCCCTTGTCTTGCTAATGTCTACGCCAAAATTAATGCTGTAGGTGATTATCCACATGCTAGGATTTGGTCAAACACAGCAATCAAATCAGACCTCCTCTGGGGAGCGGCCCACATGGAAGCATTGGATGGTATTTTCCTACTGGAGTCCTGAGCATGGGATGAGGTGGAGGCAGATGTAATTATTGAGGCTGACGCTTGCCTTGCAGGGATGGGCTTCTGGTACCTGCAGCTCTGCAGAGTGTTCTACTGCCCCGCACCTCAGGATGCACCTAAGGAAAGCATTTTTTACCTAGAAGCTCTCACAGTCATGTCAGCACTCACCCATGCCACCACTGAAGCAGGATATCCACTCAAAATTATCATATACACTGACAACACAAACACTGTAAACATCTTCAACACCCTGCACGTGCTACCTGTTTACAACCCCCTCCTACGCCACTCAGTTGACATCCTCCTTGCAGGGAAACACAAGCTCAAGGTTCGCTTCATCCCTGGAGAGACAAATGAAGTAGCAGACCTTATTTCGAGATCAAAGTTTGAGGAAGCGCATTGCATGTTCCCCTCCTTATCAATAGAATCTTTTCAACCCCCTCAAATGGTGCTGGGGGCAACCAAAAAATGATAACCTCACCAGTCCGGGCTAGGCAGCCAGACCGAGCAGCCTGATCCAAGGAGAGACTCATTAGAGAACAGTCTCTTGCCCTTGGAGCCTCCATAGACTCCAGCACAGCCCTATCTTATAGTTCAGCACTAAATTCATACTTAAACTTTGTTAATCGACACAATATGGAGACGCGACTGACTGAGGACACCCTCTCTTTCTATATAGTATACATGAGCCACCATATCAAACCCCGATCAATCCAAACTTACCTATCTGGCATATCTAACCAGCTGGAGCCTTACTTCTCAGAGATTCAGGCAATTCAAAACTCTAAGCTAGTGAGGGATACCTTACATCAGTAACACAGTAGGGTGTTCTTTGACATCTTTGAAGTCTCTGTGGAGATGTCAAAGACACAAAAGACATGAAAGAGGCAGGAGACCTCACTTCTTTTTGAATATGGGTCGATTTTCTCCAAGAGACAACTTTGTCTCGAGGAGATGGCAGAGGTCTTCCAATGAGTACTCCACAAGACTTCCTGTTCTTCACTAAGATTGTTAAAGATCTTTGTCTTTTACTTCTTTTGTTGCTCCAAGTAGTTCTATTGAATGACATTTCTATTGTTTGTTTACTACTAGCTATGAGGGCTGATGACCTATCATCAGCTCAAATGCTCGCTGTCGCCGTTGTTGCTGATAGTGTTCAAGTCCAAGATGTCTGTTGGGATGTGACGATGTGAAGAGTACCACGCACCATTGTCAGGGCCACCATCTGGCCACTGCGGTTGCTTTGTCCGTATAGCTTATAACAGCACGGACAACCACGAGTACCCTCAGTTCTGTTTATACACTACTGAGGGTACGTTACGAACACTTACTATACATGAGCATCACACTGATTACAATACCTAGACTATCCACTTACGGTGTATTGATCTAGGTACACAATAAAGTTCTGTTTATACACTACTGAGGACTATCCACTTACGGTGTATTGATCTAGGTGTAGACGACGGTCTACGATTATCTACTGGGCTATAGTTCTAACAATGTCGACCTCACCGGTGATTTCCAAGTCATTAGACCTTGCATCGGCCTCAAGTTGAAGCTGTTCATTGTCTGAGTCTGTGCCACCATTTAGCATGAGTAGTTTGGGAAACTTGACTCGAGTCCACTTGAAAGGAAAATGAAACTCACCAGGCTCTGAGTTGGAATTGTCATCCCTGCTCTCCAAATCACTGTCAGACTCAATGACAAACTCTTTTGGCAACTCCACATCTGGCATCTCCAACTTGCTTACAAATGACGAGCTTCTTGATTTTAGCAGTCTGCGGCCCTTTCCTTGACCCTCAGTGAGAACCTTGTTGGCATCATCTAGAATTCTCCCCCAGTGGATTGCTGAGAGTTTTCTGATGGTTGCAACGTAGCGCATGGCGCGTGGCATCAGTTTTTCAATGGTCCAGCCCTTCTTCTGTACAGTTACCTGAATGTTGCCATAGTTCATGTATGAAAAAAGCCCCTTCTTGGAGTTGTCGATCTGTTGGTCTCCTTCTGCAGCATATTGCTTCAGAACATGTTCAACCTGAGGCCAGAAGTTGTCAATTCATGTATCAGCATACCGCACAAATTTAAAGTCAATGCTGACAGACGTACTGCTTGCAGAGAAAGAATCCAAGCTTCTACTAGCATTTTCTTGATCGGGTCATCTTTTTGAGGACAGCGGACCTGGTATAAATGGGCATTGGCAAATGTTTTGATGATGAGTGGGGACTGGCAGAAACCCTGGACATGACTGTTAGGGCCTATTTGGACAATGAGAACAAGTTGCACCACATGCTTACACTCTTGCAACATTCCCCAGACTCATCATCAACACACTTTTGAAACTCATATGGTGCCGTCTCTTGATCCTCTGGACCCTGAAAATCAAGCCACCACTTGACAGCCTCCTTGTGTGCCTCCGGCGTCTTGAAGTTTTCGTAGTTGTCTGAGTCTGCAAAAAGGTTCTTGATAGCCACATCAGCTGCGCTCAAGAAGCCATTGTGCCAGGTAGACATGCGGTAAGACATCTGGCAGTCAATAATCAAGTTAGCAACTTTGATGAACTCTTGACTCAGATAAGTAACTTACCAGTCCTTGCCATGCATCCACTCTTTCCAGGATGTGAACCCCTGTGCCATATACAAGATCTAGGATACTCTGAAGGTCTGTAGATGAAAGGTTAGCCCAGGGTGCCAAGATGCCGATCCTTTCCTTTGCAAGGGGAACAACACGGCTTGAGAACAGATTTCCAGTTCCAGAGTGAAGATGCTTGAGGGTCCACTTTTTGTCTCCTCCTCAAAGCTTTGTCTGGGTGATGATAAGATTACAAGTAATCTTGACTGTGCTTTGTATAATCTTCAGTAGAAAAAACCTGCGGTACAAAAGGGGTTATACATACTGGCAGTCCAGGATTGATTGCACCCTTTATCATGGCCTCTCTTTCGACCTGATCATCCTCATCATCTTCGATGATCCCTCCCATCTTGACCAATGAGTCATTGTCAGAAATCTTGAGGCCATTTGCAGCTGCCACAGCCTGCCTTCCATTTTTGTGATGTTTACTTAACCAGCTAACATCAATTGCTGAGCCGCCACATGTTTTCTTAGTTTTCTTGGGCACTGGAGTGCTAACTGAGTACGTACTGCCAAGGATAGAGAAATCAATGCAATAAATCAAGAATGTGAACCACATACCTGGCTTTCCATTTGCTTGATGCAGTGGTTCTCAATGTGGATATATCCTGGCGCCTGACTTTTGATGTATTTCCATGCTTGACAGATACCATGTGCTCCATTGCTTCTCCAGCAACATCTTCTTCGAGCTCGTTGTCTTGTTCATCATCCCCTTTAGATGGTTGATAGTCCTCTTCACTGCTAGCATCTTCATTAATAGTATTCTGTGGCTTGGATCTGACTCAGAATAGCTCTGCTTCGACTTGCAAGAATAATCAGTGGTCAGGCTGTATCTTTGTGGCAACATGAAATCTCACCTGCTTTGGTCTTTAGGTTGAGCACTCCCCTCTCAGGCTGTGGAGTGCTAGTAACAGCTGGTCTGAACATTGTACTGTTGTGAGGAGGTGGGTGATTAGCATTTTTGTGGCACTGAATATCTTCTTGCTCGAGCTGATCTTCAATGGCAGCAACACAAGCACATGCCTCTGCCTGCTTCTTTTCACAAGCCTCTTTTTCTTGCAGTTGGTGCTCACGCCTCTGCCGTGACTCAGCATGTGATGCACAGGCTTTAGGAGCTACACCAGCGGCAACACAAGGGTGGATTTCTTTGTTGGATTTGCGAGTCTGGAGGCCTGGAGGAAGGGGCTGCTTGCCCAACCATGCCATGATAAGGGAGGGGCAAACTTGAAAAAGAGTGTTGTGTTTGTTTCTCTTTTGGAATGTTTCAATTTGCAGCCCACCTCAATTTATCAGCTGCCAGTCATGCATACCAGCAAATTTCAACCCAAGTACATTGTATGCCGTGTATCTACTTGTTCACAAAAGTTTTCTAGCCAGAGCAGAGCAACACAACATTATAATGCAAGGCATGCTCATTTTGCCCCTCAACATCAGCCACTAGCAGCAAACCCAACGCATAGCCTTGCTGACTCTGTCAAGCATGCAACCCTCTCAAACTCACCTCCTATACACCTCACAAGCTCCAGTGAATGTGTTGAGCTCCATTCTGTAATCAATGGTATGCTTTGCACTACTGCCTTGGCATCTACACTATCTTTGATGTTCAAAGGGCAGGACTCCCTTGCGATGCTGGTGGAAACTTTCTGCCTGTTGGCACTCCACCACCTCCTTGGGATGACCCCTTGTCGGATGACTTTTCACCATATCAAGACTGACAACAATTTGAGTTGGCAGACATCCTTTTCTGTCAAACTGAAATGGCCGCAGCCCCTCTCAATGACCTGATGCAAGTATGGGGTGCACGACACCCTGAATCTCTGCCACCATTCAGCTCAAAAGAGCACCTTCATGAGGTTATTGACTCGACTGAAATTGGTGGGGTGCCTTTGGCAGTCTTTTACAGCAACCTACGGTGGTGAGGTTGTTGATTGTGACCTTGAATGTGCTTCCTGGAAGCTCAAGGGCCACAATATTTGGTTTAGAGACCCATTGCAGGTTCTGTGTAGCCAGCGTGGCAACCCCAACTTCAATGGTGAGATGGACCTTGCAGCAAAACGCATCTATGACTCAAAAGGCAAGCGACAATATGGAGATGTGCTATCTGGAGAATGGGTCCACCAACAATCAGTATGTGCAACTTGAAGCTACTTTGACTAGTTACAACCAACTTAAAAGAGTTTCAAAGAATCTCCTGGCTCAAGACTCTGTGCTGCATGGGTCAACTTTCTGCTTCATCATCCTTGGCAGTGACAAAACAACAGTCTCTGTTGCCACTGGCCAAACTGACTACTACCCACTCTATTTGTTCAATGGTCTCATTCGCAACAATGTATGGTGTGCGCATCACAATGGACTAACTTTAGTTGCATTTCTTTCCATCCCAAAAAGTAAGTAAGACATGTTTGCAGTGATCAATTTGTAGCTCACTGCATTCTGAACTATAGCCAACACTGAGCATAAAAATTTAAATGAATTTTGACACTTTTGATGACATCTATTCCATGAATCCCTTTGCTATATGTTTGAGACTCTGAGACCATATATGACAACACCTGACATAGTATGCTTTGCCGATGGCCATTTTCGCCAAGTAGTCTATGGAATGGGTCCATATATTGCTGACTACCCTGAGCAGGTGCTGCTGACCTGCATTGTACAAGGTTGGTGTGCTCGGTAAGCCTTTGTCTACTAATATTTTACATCTATTGACTGGCGCTATGATAACCTCAGGTGCACAGCCAATTACAACAACCTCGATGACCCTGACAGTGGTCAATGCACACAGGATCTTACTGATGCATTGAAGGGTGTGTTGAGCAAAAAGGCATTGTGGGATGACTATGGCATTGTGTCAGATGCCCAGGCATGTGTCTTCATTTCCATTTTGTGGTCAGCATTATTTAACCACTGTGGGGATCAATCTCCAGCCATTTATGCACTCCTTTCCCCGTGCTGACATCCATGAACTCATGGCACCTGATCTTCTTCACCAGTTGATCAAAGGCACATTCAAAGATCACCTGGTCACATGGGTGGTGGATTACCTGGAGGCCACCTACTCACCCACCGAGGCTTCCAAAAGATTGCTGACATTAATCGTCATATTGCTGTGGCCCCACCATTTTCTGGGCTCAGAAGATTTCCTGAAGGCCGGGGTTTCAAACAATAGACAGGAGACAATTCAAAGGCACTCATGAAGGTGTGTAGCAGATGTATTGCTATTACCTCATCCATTCTGAAAGAAGCACTCAGGTCTACTTGCCTGCTGTGGCGGGACATGTCCCTGCACAAATGGTTAGGGCCTTGCGCTTTTTTTTAGAGTTCTGCTACCTGGTACAATGCTCTGTAATTGATGAAGACAATCTAGCCACAATTGAAAATGCTGTTGTGAGCTTTCATGAGGCATGAACTGTATTCCAGGAGCTTGGAGTGCGACCAAACAGCTTCTCTCTCCTACGTCAACACTCCATCACACACTATCACCAACTCATCCAAGAGTTTGGTGTTCCTAACACCCTCTGCTCTTCTATCACAGAATCAGCTCACATCCACACTGTCAAGAAGTCCTGGCAGCAATCCAGCCACTACAAAGCACTGGGCCAGATGCTCTTGGTAAACCAGCAACTCGACAAACTTGCTGCTTCTTGAGTCAACTTCACACGCCGTGGAATGCTTCAGGCATTATTTTTCTCCAATGATGTAGTATCTGCGCTGCCTCTGCCCAACAATGACAATGACGGAGGGGCTGTGGAGGGACAAAATATATTGGGGGAGGTACTTTTAAGCCACAAATCCAGTGAGTACTAGTAGCCTTCTTTCTACATCTCGAACCGATGGCTGACAATTTTCCATGCAGTCACATCCATCCCTTTGGATGCCAAAGGTCTGGCAGCTCACTACAGCATACTCACCCTCCCTGACCTTATTTCTTGGTTTCTATATGAGCAAGCACACCCTACTCTTGATGTACACCTGGTTGATGTGCCGATTGAAGACTACCCTCCACCATCCGGCCGAATTCAAGTTTACCCCTCCACAGTAGCTACATTCTATGCTCCCAGCAATGTATCAGGCATAGGGGGGCTATTTCATGAGAGGATCCATGCTGTTGCTTCATGGTGTCGGGGTCCGGCACGCTACAACTGTGTTTTTGTTGAACATGATGGGGATTGTCCAGGTTTTTTGGGACTGCATGTTGCCCATGTGCTTATGTTTTTGCAACTCACAACAGAGGAGAAGCAGAGGTACCCATGCGCTATAGTGACTTGGTTCCACACCATTTCAGATGAGCCGTGCCCAGACACTGGGATGTGGGTGGTGGAGAAGGACAGAGGCAGAGATGGCAGGCTGATTATGTCTATTATTCACATTGATACCATTCTGCAGGGTGCTCATTTGATTGGCTACGCAGGCAGCAGCAACATTCCACGAGGTCTGGAAGCATCTGCCAGCCTGGATGCTTTTAACCAGTTCTATGTCAATAAGTATGTAGACCATCATGCGCATGAGATAGCCTTTTAGATGGGGCGTTTGGATTAAAGATTAATGATAGATGTAAGACAAAAATGCTACAAAGGTGGAGACAAAGATCAAATCTTGGAGAAAAGATCCAGGTCAAGAGACAAAGATGAAGTGTCGCAGAGAGATCTAGGCCAGAAGACAAAGGTGAATTCCTGGAGACAAAGATCTGTTTCTAGAGACAAAGATCTAGGTCCAGAGACAAAAGACCCCCCCTGAAGAAGAAAGAACACTCTTCAAAGACCGAAGATGCTGGAGACAACCCTCCCATTTTACTGATGTAGCTGGCTGCATGAGACTCAAATCCCGAAACATGAAGAGAAAGTTGCCACTCACGTGCCACAACCTGAAGAAGATGATCAACCACTACTCCTCCTCAACAAATCTTGACAACATACTGTTTGTTGCCATGCTGGTGACTGGCTTCTATGCACTAATGTGCTTAGGGGAACTTGCTGAACCTGATGACAAAAGATTGAAAAATAACAGAAAACTGTCAACCATGGTCTCTGTCAAAGTCACTGATGAGTTTTTTGAGTTCAAGCTCCCAGCGTGCAAAGCAGACATGTACTTTGAAGGCAACCGCATAATTGTCAAGAAGACAAACCACAAGACTGATCCACACGCCATTTTCAAAAAGTACCTTCACAGCAGGTCAAAGACTTTCCCTCTCCATTGCAAGCTCTGGCTTAAAGCCGATGGATCACACCCAACAAGATCTTTTTTCATGAGAAGGTTAAGATCTTTCTTTCCTGACTTGATAGCCAGCCAATCCATGTGAGCAGGAGGCGCAACGTTCCTAGCAGAGGCAGGAATGGTGCCACACCTCATCCAAGCTGCAGGCTGCTAGTCATCTAAAGCTTTCCAAAGATACATTTGCAAGAATCCAATACTGATTCATGCTCTCACTCTGCAACAGCGAACAGACAATATTACATACTGATTTCACCTTATCATTTTTCTTTTTTCTTGCTTACGTGACATTGTGCAAGGACGCTCAACAACTTCCTAAGTATCTCCTACATTGGTTCAACTTTCATTCTGCAGACACACCGGACCACTTCCAATTCAAACTTTTCTTTCAATTCAACTTTCATTCTGCGGACACACCGGACTACTTCCAATTCAAACTTCTCTTTCAATTCTTCTTCCAAAAACTTTCAAACTTTCTTTCACTATACAGACAGATCGGACCTCTCTCTTTTTTTGTTTTGGACTCTCCTTACACTCTACAGACAAGGCGGACCTGAATTCTTTTCACTCTATGGACATGTCGGACCTACCAACTTTCCTCCTTCACAATACGGACCTTTCTCGCACCTTACCCCAATTTCATACTCTTGTTCCCTCTTGCTTGCAGATTTGTATTAGACCTGACTTTACACAAACAGACATTGACAGTATACTCCACCACATGGCACCAATTGCTGTGCTCACATCAATAGCACAAATAGCCCACTAGGTGGATGGAATATACAGTAAACCAAGGTGGGACAGGCTACAGTAGCCCTCCCGAATCAACTCAGTATTCAATGGCACACACTGTATAGTATCATTGAGATGCTTGTCGTGTGGACTCTGAGCATTGGTTAAGTTAAGACATGAGTTTTTGCGCAACCAATACTGGGACCTGAAGCTTGCAACAATCACATGGGATTACCTAGAGAGGAGGCGCAAGTGAATCTGAGTCCGTAAGAACTCTCACTTGGTGACAACTCTACAGGTAAGCAAATTGACTAGGAGGAAAGATTTTCTGACGACGAGGTACAAATGTAGAATTTGGAGCGAGCTATATACAACATAAGCATGTATTTAGTCAGACCCTCCACTCCACTTCCACGGTATCATTGAGATGCTTGTCATGTGGGCCCTGAGCATTGGTGACTGCTTAATATTAGCTAAGCAGTTTTCTTCTTAGTTCTTACTATATATTATCAATTCTGTTATTTGGGCTAATTATATTGCTCAAACTAATAACTACAGACCTACTGTAACTTTGTTATAGTAACTTACCATGTCATTCTTATGCAATCTACTTCCTACTTAAGTTCAGTCCAAATTATTGGTCTGCAATGCTATTGAATCATTGAAAATAGTAAGATACACACATAAAACAAACTGTTTACTACTCTTTTCTTCAAGACAATAGTGTGATTCCTATACAATTAACAATATTCTACATCTTCATCTTTAAGTCTTTGAACTTGAATTTTTTCTGATAATTGTTTGTAGAACCAGTGCCATTCTGTGGTGAAGTGGATATTTGGGTGGAATAGCTTTTATGACAGAGGTGTCCTGTGAAGCAGTTGACATGCCCTTGAAGGAAAGTAGCAAACCCCCTTTCAAAAGTTACAGAGTAAAATTAGTGATTACTCTCACACTCCTGGATGATATGCTATCTAACTCACCTAAATGTTCAACATCAGTGAACCTCTCAGTCTGCCCTCTAACTGCCTCTTTTACAGTAATTTCAAGGCCTGAATCAGGTGCTTGCAGTTGATATGACAGAAAACTGTTATAGCCACCTGCAGACTCAAACTCAGGAAAAGTGTGCTTTGTATTATCTTGCCTAAATGTTTTGACTCCATTCTGTGTGAGTGGCTCAAGGTCCACATCTAGTGAAACACATTGAAGAAAATTCAAGTTTGCAAGACATGGCTTTTTCCATAGACGGCTCTTTGGCACAGAAGCTAACCAGACAACAATGATTTCAACCTGGAGAATAGGCAGAGTAGGATTATGCTGATTATATCCAAGAAGGAGTGTTGGT
>JABAJZ010013781.1:0-18093 GCA_018857265.1 Termitomyces sp. T32_za158 | reverse complement strand
CACAATTCCTGTTGTGCCTTGATTATCCTGACTTTGAGCAGTCATGTTATGTCTTAAAGCAACCAACAACAACTCACATTGTTGTTGTCCCAACAGGGCCTTTGATCCTTAGGTGCAATGTCAATCAGTCTCTACTGCATTGTCATAGATTAATATTAGCATTTTTCTGTACCTAGCACATGGTCAATCAACTTTGGTGTTTAAATGAAAGCTGGTTTCATGTTTCAAATGTAAAACTACATTAGGCCAGCTGCTTTTGGACCCTATATAGCAAGTTATGAATAATATGCAAATGTTACATAAGTGTAAAGAAAGCAGTGAACAACACTCATAACAAAAAATGCAAGGGGTTCATTACTCCCAAATATGTAACAATCCTGTTGAAGACAGGCAAAGCACAGGGGACAGGAACTGTCACTGAATTTGAAGTCCAAAGTCAGAAAGATTGAGGACTTCAGGTGATTTATCTACAGTTTATATACTGTCAGGAAACTATGGACATGTAAATAAAAAATAATCACATGTGGTAAACATGTGAGAGAAAAGAATTGCATGTAGATACATGTGATAAAATATCATCACATAGAGGATGCATGTGATAGAATGAACTTAGAATGATGATCAAAATAGTGGAATGCAACAGGCAATTTCAACAAATCCAACATGAAGAACATGACAATGATATATATTCAATGCAAATGATGAGGACATGCTTGCTCATTTGGATAGCCTTGACAAGTGCCATTTACAATGTTTAAATGTAAATCATCATGTTACTGCACAAGTTTTACAACACACTGAAGATGCCAGACTGTTTGAAGCTATCGCAATAAGAACATTAGAACTGCTCCAGATGTTGATAATAGTCAGATAGAGTTGGTTCATTTGGTGAAATCACAATGGCTTGCAAATGTCTGGGAAGCTGAATACATTGTTTGTTGAAATAAGTGGAAACTTTTGCTTATACATGAGGAAATTGACCAAGCAGATGCAGATATTGACAATTTGCTGCTAGCTGAATGATTGTATCGCATTGTCGATGCACTTAAGGAATTTGGGTCAGTTGTACCCCAAACATTGGTAGTATATACTATAAATTGTGCTATTGCCATTGTTGAACATTGGACATTAAACCATAAATAGCAGTTAGCCTTCCCAATTGTATTAAAACAAGCTAGTCTTCTGTGCTCACCTGATGCTAGACATATTCTGTTGAGAATGTTTTCAACAGTACAGTGGGTACCAAGAAGTTTTGTGTTAAACACTCTGGACAATTATTTCCATAGCAGACAGGAAGGCTATATGTTTTGTATCTGTTTTTATATGGGCATAGCAGTGATGACGTCTATTTCTTTGTTACACAATATTTAAATGGATAAGATTAGACTGCCTAGCTTTGAATGTAAGATACAGCAAAAAAGTCCTGAACAACCTAGGACACAATCATAGACAAAAACAAAAAACCACATAAAGCATGGAAGTTAGCAAGAAGGACTTTAGTAGGTATAGGAGTTGACTACCCCAGGGCAAAACAGATAACACATGTTAGATATTGTCATTATACATTATTTACAGAGATTATTATAAAATGTCAAGAAAAGTATACAGAGATATGCTCATAAAGTACATTATACACACTCATTTAAGAAATATTACTGTATGTAGAGATTGAAATCAAATTTCAAGAAAATAAGCATACTTGACAACAGTTGCTTCAAAAACTAAGAACTGGACTTTGAAATGTCTTGTTCAAATAGTTTAGAGCATCCCACTTGGAGGTGGGTGGTTTTCCAGAATAGGAAGTCAGCGCTGCTGATTTTCAAAATGATGATCATGAGGCACATTGTCTTATAACTTGGAGGTAGATGTGCAATTTGATTTGAGCAGGTTGTCTTCAGAGTGGCACTACATAAGAGGGCCACCAGTTTTCAATTGTGTCATATGCAAATGAATTGAAGTCCTCAAGATGATTGCAAAATTTGGGAGGCATGAGATAATAGTGTGTGATTCAATAAGTAAAGTAAAGAGAAAAACTCTCTTATATATTTTTGCAGTGCACAGACCACTCACAAAACCATGTTTATAGCATATAAATATTGGAAGCATGCTGAAAATTTCCTAAAATTAGTGCCAATGCTTAGGATTATTTTGTGCATATGTTATTGCACCTTCTCTTGTTAGCAATATGCTTTTGAATCTAAGCTATTGTATTGCCACATTCAGGGTAGCTAAGAACCTTGGCTAATTGTTTTAGAACAGGAACCTCATCAATAGTCAGATGAAATTGGCTGAAGAAATTTCAGAGTCCTAGGCTTTGATACTGTGAACAGACTGTGAAACCTGTCCAAATTCAAAAAAGGCATACAGTCTTTGGTAGATAGCTCATCTAATTCAACAGACATCTGAATAAGGCAATAATGTTATGCTTAGCATCTAAAACAACACAGATTAATAAAATATCACTCTTTGCTGCAGAAGTTACCAACAAGAACAGAGTTTAATTCCAGGATCTATCCATTAATCTCAAGGCACACATGCTCATCTTGTGCAGAGAGCATGTAGAATGGAATGTTGCCAAGGGTAAGAAAGAAGAGTGTGAAGCATGAGAAAGAAGTCTAAGGCATGATTGAAGTGCAAGTGCAGTTGCCATCAGAAATTTACCTAGAAGGGCGCCATCAGCAGATGAGAAGAAGAGGCCATGGGGGATCAGTGCTGGCTCGACTTGGCCAGTGTGGAAACATGACAATAAGCATATTGAAAACAATGATGTTAGTCATTGTTCTGCTTTTTATTTCTATACTGCATGCTCATTCATGTTCTCCCCCTCTTGTCCTTGCCTCTGCAAAAGCCAAATAGTATGGGCCTGGATGCAGCAGAGATACTTGAGAAGCTTGTAGAAAGCAAAAGTCCATAAATGCACAACAAGGTTGTATTTGCAGAGAGATAAGAAGGCAGAAAGAGGAGAGAAGTTTTAAGCAGTGTAAATATACTCTGTAAGCTTAAACAAAAGATGAGATGATGAGAGAGGGAAAAAGATGGGACTTGCTGTTTGTAGTTGTTGATCTTTTGCAGCTAAGGTTGTTAGTGTCAGGCTTGAGCTTGATGAGTCTAGGTTAATAGGATCAAGATTAGACTCAAGCCCCACACAATGTGCATAACTGCAGTTCTATTAGGTAGGCCAACAAACCAACAAAAACCAACAAGCAGGACTGCTATAGAGCATAGCCACCCCTCTATAAAGAAGGCAGCAACACTCCACAACAAATTATTCTGGACTTTAAAAGCTAACTTATGTAGATATGTCTAAAAACTTATAGAACTACCAAAAAAAAAAAGTACCGTACTTGATGAAGAGGAACTTGTCTTGGGCTGAGCTAAATCAGTCCCAGAGTACTGTATAGATATACTGTATAAGACTCCAAGATGTATTGGCAAAGGATCTGGAACTGTATATCAAGACTTTGAGCTGTATAGGCCTAATCAAGAGTGGCAGGCATCTAGATCAGCATATCAAGTGATCTGACATTGAGTGTCAGGCATGGTTGTCAAGTATGATTGCCAGAGTGATTGCCAAAGTGATTGCCAGAGTGATGCAGGTGATTGCAACACTGTAAGGTTAGACAGGGTTGATGCAGTAACTGCTGGGAGTCAAAGTCAATGAGGCAGAGGACTTGGGCATACCAGAGGATGGAGAAACTATCACAGAAGGCAGAGTAAAACATAGAGATTGGCAGAGATGTCTCAGAGTTGTATGATGTGCTCTGGAGGTGGGCCATTACACTTCAAGCTATACAACCCCAGTTGGCTGCACACATGCAGGAAACAGTGAGCAATGGAAAACTGACGTCATCCTGGAGGGAAAAAGGCATCAAGGAAGACAGAAGTGTGGAAATGATTGTGGCTAGGGCCAAGAGTGGCCATCTAGCAATCTTGATGTATGTACATTGTACTCAGTAGAAAATACATTTCTTGCATGTTTATGAGACTAGCAAAAAAAAGAATGAAAAACAAGACAGACCACACACGCCATTGCATGGTAAGCTGTGCTGCCAGAGCCTGCTCAGATGTTGTGGCCTTGAGGGATAAGACAGAGTGTTTGAATTGATTCAATGATTGTGAGCTGAACCATGATCAAATGATTTTGATATGTGTGTCACTAATTAATACAGATCCTATTGGGATAAATACAATTACAGCTCTATTAAATACATGAAAAGGTTATTGGAGACCTTGTTAATACAATAAATAATAGCCTATATGCAAGGAGGAAAATCCTTGACAAAGTTGGCAACATAATCCCACAGGCCATGAAGTTCCATGGCCTCAAAAACTTGCTGAAGGAGTTGAGATGCATTGCCATAAGAAGTCTGGAAGTATTCTTGGATATTGTTATATGTACCATCAATTCAATTTGGTGTTTGAGCTGTTGGATGAAGCTGGTTAACATGGGCTCAAATAGAATTGATCAGCAACTGAATTGCATATTTTCAATCTTGTCTTTGCATAGGTAACTGAAGGCCTTGTCAAAATATTTTGTCTGTTTGTTTTGAGAGAGTTTGTTCCAAGTGCTTTGAAACCTAATGATATAGACCATGCAGACGACATAGCAGATGAAAAGAATGACTTGTGGGTTTTTGTGAAAAAACTAGCAGATAATCAGTACATATTAGTACTGTAATACAAATCACTTTTTTCCTCTTCAAAAGACACTGCTTGACATTGTCTTTAGCATTGATTTTTTGTAATAACTTGAGAATGTCCATCCACTGCATCATGTTGTTCATCTCTTTTTGAAAAAGAGATTTCTAACAAAATATGAGTATAACAAATGATAATATAGCTGTAAACGTACAAGATAAAGCACAGTCGTTGGACAGTAACCAACTAACAAGCAAGTGAGCATGTCACCTTCACATTTGGCAAAGCTGGCTTTCTTCAGGTGCATGAGGTTGTCAATAAGAGCTTCAACTGCAAAGGCCGCATCCAATGCCTCAGGCCAGATCTTTGAAAGCTTGAGTATTATGGCCTGGATATAATATAGTAATAGCAAAAATAAAAGAAATTTGAGACTCACATCTTAATTGTTCCTAGCTCCAGTCTTTTCACCTTTGTCATCAGAAGAGCCATTGATGTTGTTGTGTTTGACATCAGAGACAAAAGACATAGTTAACAAATTGTCTATGAAAGTGTGAATATATGCAGAAGTTTATAGAAAAACTTACCTTTAACTCTTGAGTCATCATCTCAAGAGTATTCTTCTTGCAAGTAGTTCTCAGAAACCGTTGTGAGCATTGTAACATGCAACGTCATTTGACCTATGAACTCATGAGCAAGCTTCAAAGTCTTTGTGAATTCATGACTACTTGAAGGAGTCGATGGTCAATCCAAAGATTCAAAATATCCAATAGCTGTCAATGCAGACTGTAACACGTGCAGTATATCCTCATGTTTGTTATAAAGAGACATGATGTCATGAATGTATGCAGCATGCGCTGAAAACTCAGTAGTTGATGCAAAGTTGTGCACAAACAAAATCTAGATAATAAAACACGATTAATTTGTGACTATACATAGTGTACATAGATTAGACTACATTATAACTGGCACTCAAAATTTGAGTGCGGCCTTGCACAAAAAAAAGATTATATACCAAAGAACAATAGATTATATCACTATCAGCATGTGACCCACAGCAATGGCAGTGAGACAAACAGTTTGCATGAGCTTCACTGATGTTAAAGTTTTATATAGTTGAGGTAGTAGTAGTACAAAGTTAATAATGAATACTTGTCTTCATGAGGTTCTGGCACAATCCAGAGAGCTTTCAGAGGGAAATGGTACAATGAAAGGTGTGGTAATGCTTATATGTGAATGCTAATTTACCTCTGGGCATGATGATTGTGATGTACCTTTTAAAATTGCAAAGTAAGAAAAATGAATCTTTGCCGACATGTTTACTTCAGATAACTTTATTGCTGAGTCTATGAAGATTCATAACCTTCCTCAGATTGATGAGATTGAAAATGTTGTTATTGAAATTGATCTTTGGTTAGATTCAACACATCTGATAAACTTTGGCAAAGCATCTCTTTGACCAATCCACTTTTATTCAGCTAATCAATGGAAAATAATTCAAGAAAAGTCTACATCAAATTGAGAGAATCATCTTGCATATATATCCAAGATGTAGGATTAATTACTTGCTTGGTTCTCTTAGGACTAATAAAAGTCAAGCTGTCAGACACATTTCAAGACTTGCATATAGCTCAATATAGTCAACCTGCCTCTGCTAATATCATGACATCTCTTTGATGTGAAATTATAAATGCAGTTTGACTCCTTCTTTTGAATGATGACTTTATTGAAATATATTAGAATAGACTAGTTTTACTTAGTCTTGATGAGGTTATTTGATGTTTTTTTCCATGATTTATAATCTATGAAATGGACTATCCTGAAAAGTGGCATTATTAATATGTTTCTTTAATCATATATGCTAATATATTTTTCAGATTTCTTGTGATGTGCATCTACTTTCTTGCTGAGTACTCATGTCTACAATGTTTAATTCAAGCAGATGAAATTTCACAAATTGGTGGAAAGCTTGACTGATGCCAGAGACAAAAACAGCTTTGTGTAAATGATGAAACTCATTAGCAACATGTTGAAAATGTATGCTGCAAACTATTTGAAAAAGAATACACAAACAGAAGTATAGTAGTCAAAAGACTACTTGAATATGGATCACTCATTTCATCTCATGTAGGCTACCAGTTCTTATAACTCATAATACTAGACTAATGATACTTTAGAATGCTTTTTCTGTCTGTCTTCATCTAGGATTTGACTATCATAAGCTACTTTGCTCTGATATCTTACATGAATTTGAAATTAGCATCTTTGCAGCAGTGTTAAAGCATTCTCTTCATATTCTTTATGCTGCAAGAAATGACTCAACGCAGGAACTGATGGATGCATAGCCATTGATATTTGTGTACCAAAGATGTAATAATTTCTGCTTACTAGGGCTGGAATATTATTTTATAGATTCTGTATGTTATCATTGCTTCAAACAAGCAGACATTGGGAGGATAACAATGCTGATAAATATCATCAATGATAAATAGCATCATTAGAAACACTCAATGAACTCACAGATCTTCAAATTATGGTATCATAAACAAATAGTATGATTAGAATTGCAATATATCAAAAACTTATCTGCTGCCTGCTTATAAGCTGTCTTTACATAGTCCACATGCTCTCTTTCCCTTCTACTATCTATCCATTGCAACATCATAGCTTTGAATTAATATGCTCCAAGCATAAGTGGGCTTTCCTACTTCTGTATTATTAACCTGTATATGTCCAATAGGACTGAGTGTTTCTGTGAAGAATGCAAGCACAAATATATCTCTTCAAACTCAGACCAAAGCAAGCATGATATCATGTACCATTGTTCTCACCACTTAATAGAATACAATAGTAAGTTCTTGTAAATAATTGCTGTTCTCTCTAACCTCTTTTGAAATAGATGATTTAGTTGATGTACAAAGGGATCCTGTCACACAGCTACTTGCTTGTCCTTGTGGGGCCCCTGAGCATTCTTGCCTCAACTTTTATTGCATACATCACATGCGTCATATGGCTATACATCCACTTTCAAGTGATCAAACCTATCTTGATGATCTAGAGGATTCTCAATCTGTCCATCAAAATAAAAAGAAAAATCCTAGAAAGAAGGTAAAAAAAGCAAGAATAATGATGATATGTTAACATTTTCTGCTATTTTCTTACCTGACAATTTAGATTCTACCTCCTGAGTTCCTCTTCAACTTGAGGAGCCCTTTGCTGAAAATCTGCCTGTCTTGCCAGTCTCTCCAGCCAATTATATTTGACTTAATTACTGAATCACTGTCTTCTCTTTATCTTGCTATACATGTCAACTTATACAATCCTTTGCCTGCTACAGTTTTTATCTCTTATTGAATGACCTACTAAAAGAGTCTGATAGTGATGATGGTGATAATTTACACATGGTCCAACTCCTAGTGCAGACTGATAATATTTCTACTACTAATTCTGACCCTGAAATTATTGAAGAAATTAAGCATTGCTTGCTTGGATATCTACTTAGAGTTGATTCAATCTATAACCAGATTATTTGTCTTGCATGCCATTCTCTTGTTCCATTCCAGCATGCCCACAGTCATGCTCACACTCACACAGAAGGAAAAAATTATACCCTTCTTTCTGAGCAACAAATTCCTTCTCAGGAGATTCTTGAAAACTTTTTACAACATCTTGATGCCTATAAGCCCCTGAGTCTTGATAATGCTCCAATCCCTTCCTTTGAGGGCATTACTGTTGTTGTTGGCTATAGATGCAAGCATTCAGGCTGTCCCAAGCATGATGTTATCTTTTTTCAGAAGAAAATCATCTATATTCATTTTAACCAGTATCCTTCTTATGCAATTCATGATCAGCCCTTTGAAGAAGTTCTTTGCCAGGCACTTAGTAAATACAAGAACAAACAAGTTTACTATGAGGTGACTTACATGCCACAGACAAATATTGATGCACTCAAGCAAACTGAGACAAGGACTATACTGCTTTTAGCATTGATGGATTTTCTATCAGTATGAATACCTTCCATCAAAGCTTGACTAACAAAATTAAGGAAGTTGAAAGGCTGATTGAGAATTTATTCTGTGGCTGTAAATACAAGGACATTTTGCTTCTGATGGCATCATGCGTATGCCTTAAACAATTGCATCCAGCATTAGCCTGTCAAATGAAGTTATTCAAGTTGGTAAGCTGGGTTGAAAACTGATCAATAAATTCTTTCTTATATGTGATGATTGAAGATAGAAGCCAAGAAAGAAATGGCATCTGGAAGAATCTTGACAACATTCTTTTGAACCTCTTCTTAGAAGTATTGAAGGGACAATAAAAAAACGTGTGGATCTGTCACAACCTGCCTCCAGAGCACACCACACAACCCCAGCTTACCTCACTTGACCTCCATGTCTTTCTCCAGCATCCTTGTCAGCAGCTCACCTTTTCAAGTGCATGAATCTCCTGCCCTAACAACTCTGACCCCTGGAAATCACTGCATCAACCTTGTCTAGTCCTACCTTGCTACAATCACCCGCATCAACTTTACCTGATCCTGTGGTGCTGCAACCACCTGCATCATTTGGCAATCACTTCAGCAATCACATCCAGCACCTAGATTTGACAGCTGATGTCAGATCCATTGACACAATGATTCCAATGCGCCGCTAGCTTCAACGGAGGCCATACAATTCAGAACTCACTAATCCCAGAGCCCTATACAGTATGTTTATACAGTACTCCAAGACTGATCAGGCTCAGCCTGGGACAAGTCCTTCCTCATTGAGTACTTAAGTCATAGCTAACCAACATGTACCTTAGTCTTGATATTGCTAATAACTGAACATCTGTTCACATGTATTATTGTTATCATCTGCCTTGCATTCAGTGAATCCAGTGAACCTTGAACTTACAGAATCTTCTGCTTTGAATATTTGAATTGTTAAGTCCATCTTTGAATCTGTTTCGTTGAACTCTACTGCTTACTTTGAACAACCACCTCAGACTCAGTTACTCTTGTGTTTCTTTTTGTTCCAGCAATTGTCTCTGAAATCCACCCATTGTTACTTCACCACTTTCTCTAAACGCACTCCATCATATCCTGGGACTCGTCTATTTTGTCCTGGACCACTGTTCTACCTTTCAAACTACCTTTTGTGTCCTGGACTACTCAAAACTATCCTGAAACATCCCAGACTACTTTTCCAGCCTTGCTCTGAACTTTGTTCTCTTGCACCAGGTCACGTATCTAACTACATCTAGTTCACCATCATAAAGCCTTGCTTTGAAAGAAGCCTCCATAATCAGCAGGACCTGACAGGATCATGTTGCAAGAGAGATTGCTATGATATTAACTGAATGTGTAGATCACTAACAGGTCCTTGATCTTTATCTTGTTTCAAAAACTCAACCAATTGTCATGACTTGCCTCTGGAGCACACCACACAACCTCGGGACATCTTATTCAACCCCCATGTCGTTTCTTAGCATTCCTGCTAGCAGCCTGCCTTTTTAAGCACACAAATTCCCTGCTCTACTGACCCTGACCCCCAGCAATTGCTGCATCAACTTTGTCTGATCTTACTCTGCCGCAATTACCCGCATCAACCCTACTTGATCTTGCAGTGCCACAACCCACCCACATCATCTAGCGATCACTCCAGCAATCACACCTGGCACCTAGACCTGACAACCAATGTCAGACCTCTTGATACAATGATCTTGACCAAATGTAGCATGTCTTTTAAGAAAAAAAATGTCAGAAATATGTTTTTCAATTTTTGACACCTTTTTCTCAAGAAACATGTGAAATATTGTGTCAGAAATTTTAGAAAATATGTAAAATATTCTCTTAATGTTTTTTTTTTTATAAAATGATAAAATGTTCTGTCATTTATTTTAAGAAAGAATAATAAAAAGAGTTGAAATGTTCTTGATTATTTTCTTAAGAACCATGTGATATGTTTTAGCATGTATTTATCAAAAAACCTCTTTTGTATTTGTGTGTTGTATCTAGAGAAAATCTCTTTATTCTACTTGAGAAATATATAGCAGGATATTTTAAAATATTTCTTGAGAAACACACAATCAAAAATGGAAAAAAATAAAAAAGAACATATTTCTGACACCTTTTTCCATTGTTTGATTGCATGTTTCTTAAGAAATATTTTAAAATATTCTGCCATGTGTTTCTTAAGGAAAACAAAAAGTTTTTCTGTACAACACACAAATATAACAAAGGTTTTTTAAAAAATACATGCTGAAACATATCACATGTTTTTCAAGTCTGACACTTTTTTTTTCAAGAAACACACTATATTTCCTGAAGTAGATGCACTGCCAGCTTCAATTGAGACAATATGATTCAGGACTCGCCATACAGTTTCAGGACTCTTTGTCAATACATTTTAGAGCCTTATACAGTACGTCTATACAGTACTTTGAAACTGATCAGGCTCAGTCTGGGACAAGTCCTTCCTTGTTGAGTACTTAAGTCGTAGCTAGCCAACATGTACATTAGTCTTGATATTACCAATGAGTTATCAGCAATTGCTCAGAAACTTTGAAATCGCAGAATCCTCTGATTTGAACCTTTGATTCATTAAGTCCATCCTTGAATCTGTTTTTGTCAAATTCTACTGCTCAATCTAAACTTTGTCTTACTTTGTTTCATCTCATGAATCTTCAACTCATCTCATCTTGACTTATTGACTATTGACTGTCAGGTCCCGCTGACCTTGGGGGCCTCTTCCAAAGCAAGGTCTTATGATGGCGGACTGGATGTAGCTAGATACACTCAACTTGGCACGAAGGAATGAAGTCTGGAACAAGATAACGAGGATGTTCCAGGTGCTCCAAGATATTAACGGATGGTCCAGGACATAGAATGAGTGGTCCAGGATGAATTAGATGAGTCCTGGGGCGTGGCGGACATTTTTAGAGAAAGTGGCGTTAGAACAATGGGTGGACTTTGGAAACGATTGTCAAGTCCCACTGACCTTGGGGCTTCTTTCAAAGCAAGGCCTTACGGTAACAGACTGGATGTAGCTAGATACACTCAACCTAATGCAAAGTGACGGAGTCCGAGGCGAGGCGAGGAAGGTGTTTCAGGTGTTCCGGGATATTAATGCGCTTTTGGGGTTGGAACAGTGGTCCAGGACATAGTACAAGTGCTCTGAGACAAACTAGATGAGTTCTGAGGCGCGAGGGGCATTTTCAGAAGGAGTGACGATAGAACGAGGGGTGGATTTATGAGATGATTTGCTAAAACGAGAAGGATGCAAGATTAACTGAGACTGGAGTGGTCCAGGGCACGAACTGAGAGAGTGAGATGAAACGAAGGGACGAGGCAAAACTGTGGAGACGAAGTGAAACTGGAAAAACAAGGCAAAACTGTTGAGTCGAAGTGAGACCGGGAAATGAGGCAAAGCTGTTGAGTCAAAGTGAAACCAGAGATAGAAGAAATTCAATGAGTCGAGATCGGAATGGAAACTGCAGACAAGATGAAGTTAGAGAGATTTGGATAACCAGGAGTCGATGAGACAGATTCAAGAATAGACGAGACGATTTGGGAGATGAGAATAAGTCAAGGAGACAGTCGTGAAAATATAGAGAGAATGAGTCAGGAAATCAAGCAGTCATTCAGGCAAAAACAGTCCAAAGTTGTCAATATCAATCCTGAGGTACATGCTAGCTAGTTACGACTTATATACTCGACGAGGCAGAGCTTGTCCTGGGCTGAGCCTGATCAGTCCCAGAGTACTGTATGGACGTACTGAATAGGGCTTCGGGATGCATTAGCAAAGAGTCCTGGGACTGTCTGTAAGTCCTGACTCATGGGGCCTCTACTGAAGCGGGCGGCGCATTGGGATCCTCATATCAATTGTGTTTGATAGCAGCTGGCAGGTCACGGTGCCAGGTGTGATCGCTGGAGTGATCGCCTGGTGATGCAGGTGATGCGAGTGATTGCAGCGCCGCAGGATTAGGTAGGGTTGATGCGGGTAATTGTGGCACCATAGGATCAGACAGGGTTGATGTGGTGATTGCTGGGAGTCAGGGTCGCTGAGGTGGGGAATGCGTGCACTTGAGAAGGCAGGGCAGCTAGCAGGAAACCTGAGAAAAAGTGTGGGGGTTGGATGAGGTGTCCCAGGGCTGTGCAGTGTGTTCTAGAGACGGGTCATGACAGTTTCCCCAGTTTCATCTTGTTTTCCTGGTTTTGCCTAGCTCTCCCAATTCATGCTCTGGACCACCTTAGATCCAGTTATTCTCCTGTTTCCTTTCATTTCAGCAATTGTCCTTGAAGTCCACCCATCATTACTTCACCACTTTCTCTAAAATGTATCTCATCGTTCTCTAGAACTTATCTATTTTATCCTGGACCACTCATTCTACATCCGAATCACCTTCTACGTCCCAGACCACCTCAGTACTATTCCAGAGCACCTCAGAACACTCTCCCTATCTCACCTCAAACTTTGTCCCCTTGCACCAGGTCACGTGTATCTAGCTACATCTAGTCTGCCATCGTAAGGCCCTGCTTTGGAAGAAGCCCCAGTAGTCAGCAGGACCTGACCCATATAACTTTTATTCATCCCCATCTTCTTAGTCATATAGCTGGACTTTTACCAGTTCAAGATAGACAAGAAGCTACTTGGAGCTGTCTTGAATAGGCTGAATTTTCAGTCATGTCTTACAAAGGATCATGTCCTTGCAATTCTTCCAACAAGTAGTGGCAAAACTCTTAGATTCCTTAGAGCTGCTTAGTTACAAATTTATTTCTTATTGTTGTGCCACTTACTGCTTTGATTGATGACTTGGCACATCAATTGGCTAGCACTCCTATTCTAACAGCAATTTATCCTCATTGTGATGCTATCATTCATTGTATTATTTTTGTACCTGCTCATCTTGCTACCATGAATGAATTTTGTGAATGATCCAATGCTGTCAACTATTGGCTGAACCATATTTTTATAGATGAGGCTCATCAACTTTGCACTTCTGAATTTCAACTAGAATTTTTTGCATTGCAAAATCTCACAGCTCTTGTAAAACCAATCACTTTTCTCTCTGCTACAATTTTCCTTGATCAATTGACCAACTCTGTTGCTGGATGAGCATTGATTGTTTTTTAAATTTGAGGTTCTGGTGCTAGAAAAAAACATTGCCCTATCATGTTGTTCATGTTCTAACTAAGAATGATGCTCAAAAACACATCAAATAATTTATTAAAAGCATATAGCTGTAATCACATGAGCATGGTCTAATCTATTGCAAAGCTATCAACCAAGTCAATGCACTTGCTAATCTTCTTAAGCTTCTAAAATATTACAGCAAGATGCACAATGATGAAGCTCTGAATGCTAATATTAAGAAAAAACTCCAAGACACTTGATATGAGAGAAAAGAGCATTGTGAACAATGGATGATTGCTACTATGAGATTTGGGCAGGAAATTGATTTCCCTACTGTTTGCTATGTCATTCACTATGATATCCATGGCTTCATGCATTTTGTTCAAGAATCTGGCTATGGTGGTCGCAATAGTTTTCTTTGTGAATCCTATGTATTCTATACTGAGCTTCTATGTCTCTCTTATAATGATCTCTCTGCTAACCATACTGGTACTTGAGACATGATTTAGTATCTTCAAACCACTCTATGTCAATGCCTAGAGTTCTATCCAGTTGATGGAATGGCTCATTCCTGTGCCTCACTTGCAAATGCACAACTTTGTGACTGCTGTAAAGATCTAAGTAACAAGGTCAAGTGTAGTAGATATTATTTATTTGAATGCTAATCTGTTTTTTATGCTTTCAGGGAACACAAGACTTACGTACCATGGTTTGGCCAGCATTCTACTACCCAACTATACAAATAAAGCTACTTTCTCTGTGCAAAAGAAGTGCTACTGTTGCAATTCTTTCATCTTCTTATCAACTATTCTGACAACAGCCTTTCCAACAATCTCTATAACATGCTAGCCCTTTATCCCATGCTCATCAATCTACATCTTCAACTGAAAGATTATCCAAACATCTGTCTGCATTCCAGCCTCTAACTGTTGAGAACAGTAGAAAGATCTTGAATCTTGAAATTCAAAAGGCTGAGCAAGAGCTGAAGATTTTGAAAAGGGCTATTGATCAAATTATTTCTATTGGATGTGCTTACTGTTGGGTCAATAGACTTGAAGTCTCCTCAAATTTTCATCCCAATCATCCACGGCACACTTACTTTATAGTCTGGATGAATCATATGCGTCAATTGAATTTTCAGCAGTTTCATAGTTGGCCATTGTATTATTTTTGCTGGATCCCATTTCATGGTCCTTTCAACCATGAACCTTTCCTCTCCAATGCTCCTGCAAATACTTCCAAGTGCCTTCATCATGAGAAAATACCAAACATCTTGTCTATTGTTATTTGCTATATCTTGACAATGCAACCCAATAATAAATGGAACACTATTTTGGCTAGCTTTGCAGAACATCTCCATATGCAGGACACACAACAATGGCTGGTTCTAGCAAGCTTTTGCCAGTGGCTATATGTGCTACTATCCAACAGTAGAAAAATTCTTTGTTCTGCTGAATTTGTCATTGCTTTTTACAAGTTGTTCTAAATCCTTCCACCGGCTGACTCAATAGTGTAGATATTGGTCTTGCATAGAGATAGGTACTTTGTTAGTTTCATGTCATTTAAGTATAGTATTAGCATAAACAATCTAGTTGTAGAAAAACAACTAGAGTCAGTTTGAGTGAATAGATTTTAACTAGGGCAGCAACAGAACCCTAGTTGTAAGAAGTTCAAATGTGTCTCTAAGTGATATAGCCACCTGCACTCGCAATTGGAATTCTTCTCTTGTGATCAATTCAACTGCTCTGACATTGAGCTTGTCATGACGATTCATACTGTCACAAGTGAGGAAACATTTACCTAATGCTACTACATAAGTTTTTCTTTACACCTTAAGACTCTAAGTCCCAAAAGCCTGATTGTTTATTGTTAGCACATAAAGACTGTGTTAAACTCAAAAGCCTTATCCAACTAGATGTGTAACTTTTCCAGACTAGATAGCACTTCAGACTGGCTCAACATGTAAGGTTGTATAAAGCACACAGCCCACACTCATAAAGTGCTTGAGCAGTTAATGCCAGAGTTATCTAAAGTGGGCAGTTTATTCAGAATGCTGCTAATGCATCTAGTATACAACAAGCAGTCCCACTACATCTTTGTAGCCCTAATTAATCATTGAACATTGAGCGTTGATCAATGTGGGTGGCCCAATGCTCAAAATATCTCCTAGTAATGTTTAGCTACATCCATAGTCACTTTATATCCAAAGAATTGTCATCAACTAATTAGATATGTTTACAATGCAAGATCAAGAGAGTTTTTTTTTTATTTATTGCTATAAGTTTAATCATCCCAAGTGAAACCATGCAAAATTATATGAGATTGTTGAGGAACTATATACCTTGAATTTTTCTTAGTATAATTTCTTCTCAAGCTTTCAAAGCAAGTCAAGTCTAGCATTATACTTTATCTTCTTAGATTTTCTACAATACGTGACTGCTAATTGACTACAAATTATAGTTTCAATTCAAGCAGCTTTTATGTTTAAAGTACTACTGCATCTACTCACTATCTGCACTCAATGCTCCTAATCAGTCACTGAAAGTATTTGAGACCATAGGACAGAATGATATAATGGTATATAAATGAAACGTGTTCTGAATGAACTTGGTTATATACTCGGAGACATTTCATTAGTCTTTGTAAGTCAGAATAGTTTATGCTAGAGAATCAGGAGTACATCAACTCACACAATTAATATTATTTGCTTTCTACTCCTCTTTCAAGTTGGAAACATCAACATATCCTATTAGTATCTTTTGACAATCCAGAATGCTGACATTATGGCTGAAGTAAATGGTCTGTATGTAGATTTTACATACAATGTGTGCATGAAATTGCATTGGATAGCTTGAGAAATAGTCTCAAATTCTAAAGAGGAGCAGCAAAGATCTAAGAAATAGTTGAAGATATTAATTGTAGTATCTATCAATTGAAATGTGCAATATACAAATAGCAATACGCATCTGTACCACTTGATTGCTATACAGATTGATTCCCATTAGTGTGGCCATCACTAATGGATACAAGAGATCTTTTATTTAGAACAGGCTATTCTTATTGTTGGCAAATTTGAGCCTGATGTAGTTGTGGAATGTACAGCTGGAGGACTAAGTAACCATGTCTTTGATGAAGACTTGGATCTTGCTGTCAATGCAGATCTCAATATGAGTCACTGATTTAAATGCGAGGTGGTTGGTGCCCATAGTATTGACAATGACAAAGCCAAGGCATGTTTAGTCAGTAAAGTGGCTGATGTGCAGGAACAATGAGCCAATGATAAAATAGTAGGTATTATTGTCAAAGCAAAGAGTGTGGTGGGACTAGCATGCACATGAAGTGCTGGTTGCAGATAAAGGTACTTGTCAATTATGCAATGACTGATTATGCCATTGATTAAGTGCTAATCTCATCAGGCATATTATACTGCATTGTCACAAAGTGCTACAGTAGATGGTACTCTTATTATTCATAGATTTGATGTCGTGGGATTGTGTAAAGTGCTTCAGAAGCAGGTTGTGACAATAGTCACCAATGACGTAGTTTTAAAAGTGCAAGAATAGGAGATGTTTTTATTGGGATCAAGTTTTGAGGTTGATAGCATAACTATTTTACCTAATTGTTGACATCTCCAGAAACATATTCAAATGGTGGCCCACATTGCTGCATCTCATGGGAAATTTTATTGTCATGGAGGGCTTGTAAGTGGGAAAATATAATTGGATTGCAAACTGGTTGTTTTAGACTGAAGCCTAGATGATCAGCTGTTTTCAATACAGACTTGATCCAATTGTCTCTGCCAAGCCAGTGATGAGCCTTGGTCTGTCTGCCGCATCGTTTCCAGCCAGTTTCCAGCAAGTAGGCAACACACACACACACATAAAAGCACGCGACCACAAGGCGGCAAGTCACCTGCCGCACCATGTGACATCACGAGACTTAGCGCCTGACCGACTACGCATCAGCCACCCAAGGCGCCTGAAGCGCATCGCAATTAAAATCAAAATGGTTAGTTTGTGCAGGGCTGATGGTTATTTTCCCTGCCAGCAGGAAGCTTTGACTTCGATGCCAATCAACGCCACATTTTTATATGTATAGAAGCTTGGTAAATTTTCTTGAAATCTTTTTCTTGCCGACTCGTGAGCGCCACAAGATCGCCGCAACTTTGATGTTAGAAAATTTTATGAATGATTACTATACTGTTACCGACTCAGACTAGTATATAAACTGTAACTAGCTACCACTGAAAACAATGAACTTCATCATCAGTTCACTCCTCAGTACACATCAGAGCTCAAGAAGGCTTAGCGCACTTAGGTTGGCAGACTTAAGTTGTGATAAG
>JABAJZ010013780.1:0-18204 GCA_018857265.1 Termitomyces sp. T32_za158 | reverse complement strand
ATACCATATTCTTTACTGCAATAATCATTCAACTGTGATAGATTGGAGACTGCAGGTTCACCGCAATATTGAAGGACAATACATGCACAAGACAGCTCGTCGAATTCCGAAGAGTTGTGCACATAGAAACCATAGAACATTGGTACATGAACACCCCAGAGTGGCTTCAAATGGTCAACATAAATCTGTGACTCGTGTTGAAGGCGAGGAATTGCGAGGTCATCGTCATCTTCATAAGTAAACTTAACAATGACGTCTTTTCCAGACATTTTCGCCTTGAAGATGCAGTGGTCGTGCTCGGTCTTCTTGAGGAAGGTGACGTCTGTCAAGGTAACTCGGTCGTCGTCCTCAACCGCACCTATGCAAAGAAGTCGATGGATTTCGGTTGCGTCTGGAATCTCGGAATCAAGAGACATTTTTGACTGCAGGCAACAGGACAAGACAAGATGTTGGCCGAAAGAGTGAAACTCTTATAATATCCAATGAGCCGCCGTTCACTCAGTGGATGACTTCCCGTAAGAATCTGAAGTCGCTTAAAAGTCGCTTATGACTTCAGACTTTAGATATTTGAGAGTCCGAAATCAGTAGCCGCCCACTTGAGATTTTCTTCAGATCCGTAAACCATTCTGAAGTTGATTGACATCAGATTTTATACAATCTAATCCAAACATATCGTGTGCCTGAAACCGACTTTCTATCCATGGATCCTATGTCACTTCTCATGGGTGGCCACGAAAATTGGAACATACTTGATTTTGTTGATACTGCATAAACTCTGGAAAATGGTACTGCGTTGGCTGTGTATACATATCAGGTGGCGCAGCGCAAGGCAGTGCAGGAGTGCGCGGTGTATGTGGGTCCCGACGATGATCCTCCATGATTCAGGGACAAGGAAGGGTCACGCGTTGACAGTGACATTAATGTCGAAAAAGAGTCAAAAAATGATGGGATCAGAGATTATACTAATCTCAAGTGCATTTCTAACGTTTTTTCAGTGGGTGACTTCCCATAAGGATTTGGAATGGATCTAGGATTTTCCAGACCAAGATATACCCATCAGCCAAGATGCCGGATCCCCAAATGGGTAGGATTGATGGGTCATGATGGGAAATGACCTCTCTAAATCTTTCTAAATTTTGTCGTTGTCAAGGATCTACAGAGGCCTCGGGACCCCTCTGTAGATTATTTTTTTTGTTTTTTGATGTGATACGTGAGGATAATTGTGATGCCATCTATGTATTTTGCACTCCGTTTACCCATTTGGAGAGACAAATCTATTCATCTACATATTTGCTACTTGTCGACACCTACAAATCGTCATCTTCAACTCTGTCAATATGTTTGAACTCAGTGACAAAATTCCATTTTCTCAGTCTCTGGGGCCTGATGGATCTATTGCTGCTGGTCACAACACCAACTCAACTGCAAAAGACAGGGAAAATTTTGATCCCTTACCTGCCTCTCAAGTTCCAACCTCAAAAAAATTTTCTCAACAACCCTTATCTGTCACATACTCCAGCAGGTCCAGGCTTTTGAAAGTTGCTTAGCAGAGTAGACAAGGGCATGAATACGTTGAATCTGGCGTATATTTGGTCTCTAAACTAGAACATACTTATTTACGGTTTAGAAAAATCTAGAACGATCAATTTCTACTTTTTTTTGATTGATTCGTCACATTTAGAAATTTCTAAACTAGTTCTAAATCCTTACAGGAAGTCACCCAGTCTGACAAGGGGTCCTGAGGCCTCGCCAGATTCTGTATTCTGAAGTTACCCAAAAATTGCAAATTTCTCGCTTACGACAGGGGCATCGACCAGCATCCCGGCAAAACACATTCTGAAGAAAATCTGAAGTTGTAAGCAACTTCAGATTCTTACAGGAAGTCATCCAGTATTGATTAAAATACTGCTTGGTTGGGGGAGCCTTGCAGCCGACACCAGGCACACTTGTGCCTGATTATGTTAATTCTTGTGCTAAATGGCTACTGTAGAGTTATACAAATGATTAGTCCTCAGTCACTCTGATAGTAAGGTAGACGACTAATATATTACCTGTAGAGTTATACAAATGATTAGTCTACATGGTAATTAGTAAGAGTAACAAAAAAAAAGGTAATAAGAGAGAATACTCACCCTCAGTCACTCCGATAGTAAGGTAGACGACTGAGGGTGGTGTTTTGTCTATCTCTAGATAAGTACACCAAAATAATCAAGGTTTGCCTCTAAAGAATAGTAAATACCGATCAGTGAGCCACAGACAGTGGCGGGTATGCCGAGGTATTCCCAAAGGGGAAACCAACACCAAATCGGTCTTGTGAGTTGTCCCTCAATACTCTCCCTGACTCGCTCAATCAATTTGGACCTTTAATCTCATAAGGTTTATGAAGTAGTCATGTGTTGAACAAGGTAGTGGCTTAGTGCAGATGTCTGCTAGGTTTTTGGACGACGGTACGTGTATAATTTTGATATCGCCTTCTTGCACGCGTTTGCAAATATAATGATGTCGTATGTCAATGTGTTTTGCCCTGGCGTGGCCTTTTGTGGACTGTGCTAGCGCAATTGATGAGTTATTGTCGACTTTCAACCAGGCCAGTAGTGCTTGTCCCATTTCAATTTTGACTGAGAAGTTGTGCATCCAGAGCGCTTGCTGTGAGCCTCGAGTCATGGCCATATACTCAGCCTCGGTAGTAGACAAAGCAACTGTTTGTTGATGCTTCGAACTCCAGGAAACCGGTCCGCCAGCCATCATGAAGACATAGCCTGAGGTCGATCGTCTTGTGTCGAGGTCGCCACCATAGTCCACATCCACGTATCCCATCGGCTTGATTGACCCTCTACGTTCCCTTGAGTAGGTGTATTCCATATTTGATGGTTCCTTTTACATAAGCAAGTATGTGCAGAAGGGCCTTCCAATGGGCTGGCCCTGGGTTTGACTGGAAGCGAGCTAGTAACGTTATGGCAAATGATAGGTCTGGCCTTGTGGCTGCTTGAGCCCACATCAGTGCTTCTAGCAACTGCCTATAGGGTTTGTCCATCATATACGCGTGCTCGGCTTTGCTCTTGGGTGACATCTCGCTTGTTAGGACCATCTCTGATGGTAGTGGTGTGTAGCGGGGGTTGCAGTCCGACATGTTGAACCGTTTGAGTACGCGTGCTAAGTATGCCTTTTGAGATAGTGAGATTGCTCCCGTGTTGCAGTCACGATGGATTGCCATTCCGAGTATAAATGATGGTTCACCCAGATCCTTCACTTCATAGGTTTTTGCGAGTTGGGTTTTTGCGAGCGTTGCCCCCTGCCTGGTCGAGGATAGGCCGAAAGTGTTGTTATTAAATGTATTTGTAAAAGTGCATTTGGAACCAATTATTCTTGAGCGTACGCAGGGGTCTGCCCTGGATTGTTTGTAGCCAAAGTCCGCCTATGCACCATCCAGGGTCCAGAACCAATCAAAGCCTCCCTGCATGAGCCCATATAAGGTTTTTTGGAGACGTGCAAGCTTACCCTCCCCCCCTGGAAAACCTGGGGGAAGTCACATATAAACCTCATGCTCAGGGATGCTGTTGAGGTAAGCAGAGACAAAATCCACCTGCCATATCTCAAGGTTCTCCTGTGCTGCTATAGCCGCTGACATACGTAGGAATTCCAATTGCACCACCGCCGCATAGGTTTCATCAAAATCTTTGCCTGCCACCTGAGATAAACCCTTTGCCACCAGACGCGCTTTCCTTCAGACAACCTCCCCCTCAGCATTGTATTTGTTTGCATATATCCATTGACATCCAACTATGTTCTTCCCTCTCGGCACAGAGACTTCATCCACCAGCTCAAATACTCCCCTGTCCTCCATCATTTTCAACTCTTCATCCATCGCCGGTTTCCACAGGTGCTGTCTCTTCATTGCCTCAGCGTATATCCTCAGTACAGACGTCTCATGAATGTTGTCATCCAGTGTTGAGAGGTATGCAAATGGGTTTCCTGCCATCAGCGCTGTAGGTACGTCATCCCCAGTCGCCCATTCCTCTCCATCTGCCCTTGCCACATGCTCTCTCTGAATAGTCTCCCTAGCCGCTATGAGAGCTGGTGTTGGTCTGGTCAGTCAAGACGATTGTCTTAGAGGTGGCATGGGCTGTGTGGGTTGAGTGAGGGGAATCAGTGTTTGGCTATCGGCATCAGGGTCGCTGCCAGGGGCAGGTGCATCCTTGTGGGACAGTCCATGCTCTAGTCTTATCCTGGGTGCAATGGGCTGTTGAGGAGTGAGTATGCCTGGGGCTGTGGTTGTCAGATAGGGTGTAACTGCATTGGTTGTGGGTCGCGGCTCCTTGTCCTCTGAGTCAAGATTTGTAATGGAGCGATGGCCAGTGCCTTCTTTGAATATTACGTCTTGAGAAGTCACAATCAATCTCAATTTTTGATTGTATAGCCGATATCCACTATTTGCATACCCAACCAGGCGAGTTTTCATAGATCTGGGGTCAAGTTTTGACTTAATGAGCTCCTTGGGTACTTTTGCCCAGGCAACACATCCCCATGGGCGCAAGTGGTTGACTTGCTGCTGGCGGCCTGTCCAGACCTCCCTCGGAATAGTGTTGGGGTGTCTTGTATTAGGGAGCAGATTCCTTGTATATATCTGGGCAGCCGCAGCCTCCACCCATAATCCTTTTGGTAAGCTGCTCTCTGCTAACATACACCGCACGCCCTCAAGTATGGTTTGGTTTGCTCGTTTGACTAGGCCATTTTGAGCATGCACGTATAGTGTCGTAACCCTCAGGATTATGCCATGCATTCCCAAGTATGTGGTCCAAGACTCATTCACCCATTCACACCCCGCATCCACCCTGACCTCATGTAGTTTCCTCCCAGTTTGTCTTTCAGACTCAACGTGATATGAAGTCATTGCTGCAAGGGTAGTTCCGGCATCCTTTCTTGTTAGGAAGTAAACCGATATGTACGATGACCCACCATCAACAGCCACCATCATGTATGCGGCGCTGCCCATAGACTGGACGCTTGATAGTCCCCAAAGATCAAGATGTACGCAGTCATTTGGTGGCTCTTCAGGTTCCACTTCTATGTCATACGGGCATGCTGAGTGCTTGCCATATATGCAGTCTTTGCATAGGCCTGATACCGATAAGTTCCCCTTGATTGTCAAACCACCGACTAGGTTCTTATTCAGAGCATTTTGGATAGCTTTGATGCTTGCATGGCCGAAACGACAATGCCACACATTCAAGGCGCCATTGGAGCAACACTATCTCCAAGAGAGCCAAGTAAGTACATGCCTCCAGTGCCCATCCCACACAAGATTTCTCTTCTGTTTGGGTCCCTGAAACAAATCTGATCGCCGCCAAAGATAACATTAAAACCGGCTTTATCAAACTTAGTGATCAAAATGAGATTAGATGCCAAGTCAGGTGCATGTAGTGCATTTCTGAATACCAGCTCCGACACTCCATAAGCAGTTTGACAGGTCTTCCTAACTGTGCCTCGTCTGATCACCCGGAAGATTGTGCCTTTTGGGGCTGCTTGTTCCTCTATGGGGGTTGGCAGTTCCTCATAATCACTGAATATATTCCGATCAATGAAGAAATGGTTGGTTGCCCTTGAATTGGCATATGTGGGGATGTCTTGGTGTATTGTGGCGTGTTCAATAATTGCAGATAGTGCGTACGTGACCAGTGGCTTTGCTGGTTCTTGCTCGGTGCTTGGGGTCATCGAGCTTGCTACATTTGCTACCGTGGGCATTGACGGTGTCTGGGTGTCTTTTACGTCAGCTTTGGCGGTTCTTCCTTTGTTCCTGAAGTTTGGCAGGAACTGTCCTTCCTTCCCCCCTCCCCTCCAGTAACAATTCTCTATAGTGTGACCTGCTCTATGGCAGTTTGGGTTGATGCAGACCAGTTTTGGCTTCGTCTGGTTTGTGTAGGCTTGTAGAGCCGTAGCTGAGATACCTGTCTTTTGCTTTTGTGCTACTAAACAATCCCAATGCACCATGAGTGCTGCAACAACATCTTTTGTTGTCTTTAATGAGTACAACCCTGCAACTACTGCGTTCCACGATTCCGGCATTGAGGCTATGAGGATAGTGCAAAAAGTTTCATCTTTCACCACTGCCCCTTTTTCGGTTGCTGATTTCCACTTTTCCCTTAGATCTTCAACATGTTTCAGGAAGTCCATCCTGTCCGTAAATTCCATGGCACGTAAACATTTTTCCGCATTCATTGCTGCTATTTCCAAGAATACTCCATAGTTATCTGTTAGGGACTTCCAGGCTTCCGTGGCAGTACTGTCCATTGCAATCCCCAGACCGACTGGATTTTTGGTATTGTATATTATCAGGTCTAGGGCCCAGGCATCCCTTTCTTCCCACTCCTCCAGGGAGGGGTTGTTTGAGGACTATTCTGTGGCTTTTGTCTCGTCATGCGGTAATTTTCTGTCAGCCTGTGGTTTTGTAATTGTGCCGTCTAAGTATCTGTGTGTGCCTTGAGCTCTTGCTGCGATTAGCACTTGGATTTTGAATGTGGAATAGTTTGTGCCGTCAAAATGGGCTTTTTCAGGAAAAGTGGGTGGGTTTGCCGAAGCCGTAGTCATTTTGTAGGGAATGTGTAGTATGTGATCATATGTAAGTGAACGTAATGTGTATAGTGAGTTGTTTATTTGGAGCGAGGGCTTGACAAATTTTTGGAGTGCAAACGGGGCCCATAACCTATAGAGTTATACAAATGATTAGTTCTCAGTCACTCCGATAGTAAGGTAGACAACTAATATATTACCTGTAGAGTTATACAAATGATTAGTCTACATGGTAATTAGTAAGAGTAACAAAAAAAAAGGTAATAAGAGAGAATACTCACCCTCAGTCACTCCGATAGTAAGGTAGATGACTGAGGGTGGTGTTTTGTCTATCTCTAGATAAGTAGACCAAAATAATCAAGGTTTGCCTCCAAAGAATAGTAAATACCAATCAGTGAGCCACAGACAGTGGCGGGTATGCCGAGGTATTCTCAAAGGAAAAACCAATGCCAAATCGGTCTTGTGAGTTGTCCCTCAACAGCTACTACAATAAAATAGGGAGCGGAGGGCAGGTAACATGAGAAATAATTGTAATACAAGTCTGCGAGGACCTAGAAATCAATTGTCATTATTTGAAAACTTGGATAGAATAAAAGAATACTCACCTAGAGAGCAATTGTCAGTGTTGTCTAACAGAGGTGCACTGCAATCACTCTATCTATGATCACTGCACTAGTTTCGACACCCATGCCAGTCTTAGCACCCACCACTACCGACTGTTATGTGACATATGAGGATGTCAACACTGCAGTTACCGCCGCATTTTCAGCCTTTGAACTACAGGTACAAGATAGGATTATGGCCACTGTTGCTAAAGCAAATCAAGAGTGTACTCCAATAGACAGCTATTATTATGACACAGAATCTGGTCTACTGCAGTTATACATTCAAGAAATCCCTTACTTGGAACAGGCTAAGAAAGAAGCAGTATTAACACAGGAAGAACTTATTGCACAGATAGAACAAGAGCTTCAAGCACTAAAGTCTATTACACCTCCAGAAGTCTCCAGTTACCTTAGCGCTGCTGATATCAATTTCCCTGCACTTACCGACACAGTTATAGCCACAGACAACACAGTTACCGCTTCCAACTCCCTTTCTAACAGAGGTGCCAGCAATGGTGCTAACACTAGCAACTTTAGAAATTATGACAACAATGTTTCAGAGTTTTCACTTCCTACTAATGTTTTAGCATTTTTAAGTTTTAATGCCCCTGCAGCACCTACCAACGTGAATTTTAGTGCCAGCACCAAGAGTCATATGTTTATGGGAGTGGTGGAAGTGGGATGATTACAAATGTAAGAAGGATCCTTCATGTCTAGGGATGGTGCACAGCATAGAAGATAGGCAGGGCTTCTAGTTTTGATTGTGTGGTCTGACAAATGACAGTGTTGTATGCCCATCAATAAGAGGGTTGAATGCTAAACTGGAATGGATATTTGCAATAGAGTAGTGAAAGTACAAATTTATTCACTAGATACAAATTCAAAGAACAAGGTGATTAAATTGTAAAAAATAGTAAGTAGCAGACTTTGCAGTTGAAGGCTGCCCTACTTTGTAATCTAGAGAGGTCATTTTCCATCACAACCTATCAATCCTACCCATTTGGAAATCCAGCATCTTGGCTGATGGTAAATCTAGGTCTAGAAAATCCTAGATTGATTACAGTGCTGGCAAGACATGAATTTTGCAGACAGGCAATCAAAGGCAGAACTCAGGCCAAACATTATAATTAATATAAATAACTAAAGACAAGTACAAACAAAGTCATGATTTTTGCGGACAAAAAATTGGTGGAAAGGCCTCAATCTAAGTCTAGATCTCAGAAATACACATCTGTATCAGCCTAATACCATATATACCTAGTGATGACATGTAAGGAAATGTTCCTCAGTATCGACACAATGGAAGAACAGACTATAATTTGCATCCTAGTGATGACATGTAAGGAAATGCTAAGTTATGTATGAGTTATAAAGTCAAATAGTAAACGGAACAAATGACTTACTCCCTCAGTATCGACACAATGGAAGAACAGACTGAGGAAGAAAGTCACATAATGCAAAGTGTAATTAAACAATGACTAAGCAAATGTCCAAAGAGGAAGGTGAATATACTGTAGGTCAACAGTCTGTGGGTGCGCATATCTATAATGGTAGATGTATGGACTCTATAGGAAGGGGTGAGGATATACTCATTCATGTAAGTGGATGTATGCAACATGTATCTTATATAGATAAATAGGTAAACCAAAGAAGAAAAAGGATCCAGATTCTGGGACAGAAAGCGACAAGGATATGAAGCAAATGAAAAAGCAAAAACAAAGAGCTCGCAAATTATAGGTGTACCTGAGGCTGAGAAATTAAGTAAATTAATTAAATTAAATTGAGAGGGAGGGGGAAGGGCCCAACACATGCAGGTTATAGAAGCCGTGTAAACTTGGATGTTTTGCCAAATGTGTGCTGACAAGTTTTTAAGGAGAAGAAATACGTAAACCTAATGTTGATAGTGATACTTATGGTGCCCCAATCAGATCTTTCATTTCTGACTCTGTAGCAAGTACCACTCATTATCATTTGATCATACTACGCCTAGATACAGTAACAAGAAAATATACGGAGTAAATACCATCAGTGCACAATGAGAGACTAGCTGCAAGGCCGACTCTGAAATGCACCATCACAATCAACACATTGTGGACATGTTCGTGGCTTTTGCTTTGATACCATGACAGGATTTTGATTGTTTTTGTCAACGTAGGGGCCTAGAGCCTGCTTTTTGCCCTTGTCCAAGCGGCTTGCAGGAGCATGCTCTCCATAATGATAATGGATGGTGGATTGTTGGAGTGAATGATGGCCAAGGGCATTAGAAATCTGCCAGTTCTCAACTGGAGCTGTGGGTAACTCCTCTATCATGAAATTGATCTGTTGGCAGACTGATTGCGGCTGAGCTGCAATGACAGGTCCATTTGTGTCAGGTCTCGCTGATCTCGGGGGCTTCTTCCAAAGCAAGGCCTTATGGTAGCAGACTGGATGTAGCTAGATACACTTAACCTAACGCGACGTGACAAAGTCCTGGATGTGGTGAGGAGGGTGCTCCAGGATATTAGGGGGTTTTTGGGTCTGTGGACGGTGGTCCAGGACGTAGCGTGGGTGCTCCGGGACAAACTAAGTGAGTTCCAGGGCACAAGAGGTATTATCAGAGAGAGTGATGATAGCATGAAGGGTGGATTTATGGGACGAGTTGCTAGAATGAGAAGGAGGCAAGATTAACTGAGGCTGGAGTGGTCCGGGGCACAAACCGGGAGAGTGAGACAAAAGGACGAGACGAAACTGTGGAGACAAAGGGAAACCGGAGAGAACGAGGCGAAACTGTTGAGTTGTAGTGAAACCAGGAATGAGGCAAAACTGTTGAGTCAAGGGAAAACCAGAGAAATGGGATGGGACTGTTGAGTCGAAGTGGAACCGGAAATAAGAGAGATGGAATGAGTCGAGATCGGAACAGAAGATATAGACGAGACAAAGTTCAGGAGATTCAGATAACTGGGAGTCAACAAGACGGATTCAAGAATAGACGAGACAATTTGGAAGACGAGAATGAGTTGAGGAGACAGTCGTAAAAATAGAGAGAGAACGAGTCAGGAAATCAAGCAGTCATTCAGGCAAAACACAGTCCAAGGTTGTCAATCTCAATACTAAGGTACATGCTGGCTAGTTACAACTTATATACCAGGTGAGGCGGAGCTTGTCCCGGGCCAAGCTTGATCAGTCCCAGAATACTGTATGTACGTACTGAATAGGGTCCCGGGATGTACTGGCAAAGAGTCCCAGGATTGTATGGGAGTCCTGACTCGTGGGGCCTTTACTGAAGCGGGCGGCGTGTGAGGTTCCTCGTATCAATTGTGTCTGATGGCGGCTGGCGGGTCACGGTGCCGGGTGTGATCGCCAGAGTGATTGCTTGGTGATGCGGGTGATGCGGGTGATTGTGGCGCCGCAGGATCAGGTAGGGTTGATGCGGGTGATCGTGGCACTGTAGGATCAGACAGGGTTCATGCGGTGATCTCTGGGGAGTCAGAGTTGTTGGGGCAGGGGAAGTATGCACTTGAGAAGGCAGGGCAGCTGGTGGGGAAACTGGGAAAGAGCGTGGGGGTTGGAGTAGGTGTCCCAAGGTTGTGTGGTGTGCTCTGGAGGCGGGTCGTGACAATTTGCAGCCTTGGACAATGATAAAGCACGCATGATATTGTTGAATGCTGCTTGGTTGATAGATATCAAGTTCTTCTCATTTGCATTTTCTTCCCATTGCTTTCAGTAGGCTTTGAGTTGTTCAGGAAGCTTGAGACATTACATTGAAACTTGAGATCATTGAAGAAATCATGAAATCTGAGAAACCTTGTAGAAAATGGTGAGCCTATTAGCATGTTTGTTCCATCTCTCTGCAACTTGATACCAGTTAGGTTCACTACGTCCTGAGAAAAGTCTGTTTGCTTTGGCTATGAGGAGCTTGAAAAGCCCATGTTCATCCTATGTATGAACAGGAAGGATGGCCATTCTAGTATTTTGATGTAATGCAAGATATTGGTAACAAATTTTGACCTCTTTTGCAAAATTGGGGTGATAGACTAGCATTTCAAGCTTCATCCAAAGATCAAAAGGAAGTGGGAGTATCCCAAAGACTTCAGTTGATCAGACAAAATTATCACCATTGACCCACCCACCAGGTCAAAAGTTAGATGGATCAGAGAAAAAACATGTGGACAGTAGGTCAAGAAGCAGGGAGATCCGGTTTCTTATCCATATATCATAAGACCCTTGATATGGAACTCCTGTACAGTTGAAGGTCCCAACCTATACTCAATCAGAAATCAATTGTATAGCAGTACAACTCTTGAACTTACTTTCAAGTTATGGTACAGAGCATAGTCACGGAGCAGTTCCAATGCAAAGTCAGGAGTAGCATTGAATGAACCAAACCATCATATGATATTCTGATGAATTCCACCTTCAATTGCATTTGTTCCACAGCAGCATTGATAGCAGAGGAGGCCGAATTTATCAGGCTTGCCAGCATAGTATAAAGTTACTCCAAGAGGATCAGAGTAAAAGCCACGACAAATATTTTCCAGTGCATTTTCAGCAATTTCCCAGCATTTCTCATTGAAGAGAGGTATTCCGCTCTTTGCATCTTTGAGAGGACCAAAAGTCTGCAGCACTTGGTTGATATGAGGAAAGAGCTCTTCTGGGGGTGGTACAAAGCGTTTTACACGTTGAAAGAGCCAATGAGGATGATAGAGAACCAGACTGTTCCAACTAATGTTTTTGCCTGCAAGGAATGATACTATAGTAGCTTTGTCTTCAGGGTTATACAAGAAGAAAGCATCTAGTAGTGCACATGCAAATGGTCAACAAAGACCATGTTGCATAGAAATGGGAAACTGATGCATAAGATGCCAGATATCTCCAAATACATCTGATCACTTGAGGCTGGAGTTTGATGCACGAGTGTCAAGAGAATCTGTGAGCAAATTAAGCAGCTCCGCATAAGCAGTACCAGTCTGATCTATAGAGGATGATGTGGGGTCTTAATCACTCTCCGAGTAAGTAACAGTGTCACTACACCATTGCAAATCAGCCAAAGCACTGTCACTATTTCCAGATGAAAATGTAGCAGCAGTATTTGAGGAATAAATCACAGACTGCAGAGTTAATAGTATATCAGGTGACCTTAATTCTGGAATAGATTTTCCACATGTTTTGAGATGCTTTAATTTGCAAACAAAGTTAAATGGTGGTTTTGAAAAGGCACTAAATAGAATGTCATCTTTTGATGGCATGAGGTCACCAGAAACAATGTGGCCAGGTACCAAGACTGAGGTTATAGTTACAGCAAGTCGAGTTTTTGTGATATTGACACCAAGCAATTTTTTCAGTTGATCTGGCATTATAAAGCCATGCGCAACAGTAGTCGAGCAGTCAGAGGACAAGAATGAGATTGCTGTGCTTTCAGGAATAGCCAGAGTAACAGCTACTCCAACCGCTAATGTGGCTAATATTCAGAAAACCTGCCAAGTAGCATAGACATCAAAGGCAGCATAGCTTTTTTGTGACTCGCTTAGTGTGCTATTATTCCAAGCAGTGCTGATCCGTGTAGAAGAATCTTTGGGTAGAAACAGTCGAAGTACTTGAGATGTAAGGTCAGCCAGTCCAATCCCAGCAATTTGTGTAATATTCTTCTCTTTTGACAGTTTTCCTAACTCAATGGCCCCAATAAAAGGTTGATTTTTATCAGTAAATTTGCAGTCATTGAAGAGACGTTTAAAGTCAGCATTGATTTTGACGCCAACCTTACAAATTTGAGGTGACCAAAGAAAGGCCAAGAATACATTGGGAAGTACACCATTGTGCTAATAGCGGTGCAACTGATAATTGAGTTTTAATATTAGAATTTATGCATATTGTAAATTAACAGATACTCACCAGAAGAAGGAAAATTTCATGGTCATATGCAATTGAGGTCAAAGCAATAGGGCCTTGAATTCTGTTTTCAAGATCAACAAACCACTCCATATCCATAGCTACATAAAAAACCTTGCCCTCCACAAGATTATCCATGATAGTGTTTAGACAGGTATTGACTTGATATTGTGAGCTTAGTTCTGTTACATTCCACTCTGTCAGAATTGTGATGTTTGAAAAGATTGTTATATCAGGAACTGGTACCACATCTGCAAGAAGTGATGGTAAAGTGCTCTCAAGCTCTGGCTTGTCGATCCATGGCATATCCGTCATCACAGCACTGATTGGTTTGTATCTATATGTCTCTAGAGATTTTAAGATAGCGCTGAGTGTGGGCATAAATTGTGTATAGGTTTTTGAAGGTGTAAGAATCATGCTTCATATCTCAACCATTTCATTGATACTAGTGTAAAGGCCACCAGCAAAAACTGTTTTGCCTGAAACCTTTCCCAAGCAGTGAATAACCTGTACAAGTACTAGTTAATTTTTAATGTAATGACAAACAATATAAAAATTACCTTGTAGCTATGATCTATCTGCAATACTTGCACAAAAAGCATGGCCATGTGCTGATCTATTTCTGGAGCATGTGAAGAAACAAAGCGAACATAGAAATCATGAAAATAAGCTGGAGATGGTGTAAAACCAGCATAGCCATTCCTATCATTGAATAAACTGAAGGGCTCAAACTTTGATAGCAGATGCCTGTGACTGATTGCATGCAAATCAGGATAGTTTCAAGATATTGCATATGCAACTGTTCATGTCGATGTAGATGCTGCGTACGTATCATTTCTGCAAAGGGGCTAGGACCAATACCATGCTGAAAGCATGATCGCATAAGAGCAACAACACGATCAGTTAATCTACTATGGTATGTAAGGTGATGAGTGAAGTGGATTGACAGTGACCGCAGAAGAGCCAAAAGGAATTCTGGGCTCCAACTCTGATATGTTTTTTGGCACACTGGATTTGAGCAAGCATAGCGGTAGCTAATAACATATATACATTTTTCAAGATCAATAACACGTCGAGAGTGCTTTGGCCAGCCCTTGGCATTGATGTATTGAATGCCACCTTTAATAGTGCTGTGTGAATTTGCTAGACAAGCAGGACAGGAAATACCTCCGCACAAAAGATGAGGCAACCAGATGAAATACTTTATGCCATAAAAATCTCTGGGCGATGGCTGGAATTTCTTCGCAGTTGTGAAGCAAGCAGATGATGAACTATTAATAAAGGTGCCTCAATCATAACAAGTAGGATGGTGTGAAGCATTTTTTGCAATTTCAAATACGAGCTGTTCTTGAGTGTCGGCATAGTTTTGATGTAACCAAGGGGACAAAGATGCACGTTTTTACTTCTCATTCCTTTGTATATCCTCATTCTCAATCTCCTCATCATCCAGAACAGATTCAAATTCCCCTATTTCCTCTTTCTAATCACCACCAAGGCTATCATCAAACAAATAATCAACATTCTCGTCTTCATCTAAAGAATACATTTTAAATACTTATTACCTGTTATAAAACTGCCATGCATATACTAGATAGCTCATTTTTTCATGGCAAATTAGTGCTTGATCCACTAAGTTCCATGCCATGCGGCAGAGACCAACATCCATCCCTATTCAAATTTGTGCCTATACTGCAATCAGAATCCAATTGGGGATTTAACAAAACAAATCAACCTATTATCAGAATCTCTATTATTTGGCACCTGACATTCTGATGAACCTTAGCATTTTGTTCTTTTGACAATAAGAGAAGACAAAAAACTCACTGTCTGATTCATTGTCAATATCAGAAAGCCTTGTGGCAAGGCCAGTTATAGCAAGGGAGGCCAGATCAGAATCTATCTCAGCATTTGTTCTACTCGTAGTGGAAACTACTCCTGACTCTATGCTTGATTGTGGTGTCGATTCTGCGATCAAAGTGTAAAAAAAAAACACAGAAAACAATTCAGTATCAAGAGCCCACCAAGACAAGCACTCTGTCCAACCCCAAGACACGTTAGACTCTTTTCTGGGTTGGCTGCAGACATTGCACCTAATAAAAGTCAGTCTCATGCTTTGAAATCACAAAGAAATGAAATCGAAGATTTATCAGCACATACTTTTCTCCTAGAAGCTTGAACTCTTGTTCCTACATCACAAAAAAAGTGCTGAGAATATATGGCCAAATAAGGGCACTCATGTGATCTAAGAAGAATAAGGTTGCATCACGTTATATCACCATATTTTATATGTTGATTTTAGGGAATTACAAAGCAATATGAGTTGATATTATAATCTTACCTATGATTTGTACAAACTTGAAATCAATATGAGTTGATCTTATAATCTTACCTTATAATTTGTCCAAACTTGACACACAGGAGACATCCGAAGAACTAAATTATATTCTTTTCTCAACTTAGCTAATGTCTCATTAAAAAATTAAACAGTATACAGTAGTATACTTTCAAGTAACACAACAATCTTTACATGACTTGACTTAGTTATTAATGTTGTACTCATGATAGTAATAACTAACTTGACTTACCAGAAATTTAGAGGTGTCATGGGACTTGAACTAGGAGCCTCATGCACTGATGTCCAATACAATATAAGCGAGAATTACCACTGCATCAAAAAGCTATTATTAAAACATATAAATTAACTCTATACATAGACCTTACTAATAATTAGTCTGACACCTGATTATAATAGTGGCAAAGTATGATATTGACTTTTCAGGTTATGAAATCATGAATCAAGCATTTTCGTAAATGTCAGCACTGGTCAGCAAGCATTAAGATTAAGTTAACAAAATCATCAAGATTTTATGATTATATTGCTACATATGGCCAAACTCATGTTGTCTTTATGAATATATTCAAAACTTAGAAATTATTGCAGATGATAATCTAAACACAGAATGATATAAGGTATGTCATTATAGTGTCAAGTAATAACATAAATTTCAATGTGACATTACCTATCTAAGGACAAGTCATCCTGGCTGCTTTCTAATAAATTTTCATCTTAATGGGTATTAGAATTTATTCTAACCTCAGGATTTGTTAAAATGACTTGGAAGCCTCCATTGTGAAAAGATATTATTATGGTGAGTCAATCTAACATTCCTATCTCAACTGATTTAATATTTCAGAAATTATGTTTTTCCAAAATAAGAGGTCCCAGGCCATATATGGCCATATAAGCTAACAACCTTTTTTGTGATGTAGCTGCAGGAGGCTGAGCATTCTTTTTTGGTCGGCCAACTGGACCTGCATTTGGGCCATTTTTCATTCCTTGGAGTCAGCCCCTCCCTCTTTTGGGTGGTGCTGAAGGCTCCGCACTACTGGTAGAAACCGGCATCAAAAGTTGTGGTTAATAAGTATGTATTCAAGTGGACGTGATGACACGTTAATTGTAAATTGTAAGTGCGCACTGTCATGTTGTTTGGCTGAGTTACATTTGTTTGTTCTTAGTTATAATTTCAAACTCAGTTATATCAAGGCTCAGGTGTAACCATAGATTGACTGCCAAACCAAAACCAAGCGCACACAACACCTCTAGGCCTCAAGGCCTCACTCCCAGTGAGAACTGGATCTGGACCTATCCGAGTATGTCTGTCTCTGTCCGATTGTTATCTGGGCTGGATATGCCCAGATTTTGAATGCAAAATCAGAAATATTTCTGATACCTTCCTAAAACCATCTGAGGGCTTTGACGCCAGTCAAATGAATTATCCTTTCAAAACTGGGCATCTCTGAAATTATCTGACATGTACCGATAATTCATTGCGACTAATAATATACATATGATCTGATACTGTCCGAAATTATCTGCAGTGTACTGAAAGGTCACTAGCACTATGCACGACACAGGGAAAAACTCAACAAGTCAAAAATGTAACATAATGAACATTGCGCATACCTTAAGAGTTTGAATTGCTGTTTGATGCAGTATTGGGGGCTACCCAGTTTTCTTGGCCTTCGTTTGTTGCCTTGACAAAGCATTGTACCTCTAAAAGCAATGTATAATAAGACAATCCCCGAAGGAGATGAGTGAACTGTCACGACCCACTTTCTTTTCCTCTCCCTAACTCCCCACACCCTCCTCCGCCACCACCGCCCCCCCCGCCGCCTCTCCGCCCCAGGACCGCTGCCTCCCCGCCACCAGGACCCCGCGCATCAACACTTCTACTCCGCATCAGTGGCGCATCAGCGGCGCATCAGCTTCTTTCCCCATCTGGCCTAGTCCGACCTCCGATCCCGCTTCCTCAACCCATGCCCCTAAAAGCCAGCCAGCAACCCCAGAGCCCGCATACCATGCGCACTCCGGCCCCTCCTGAGTATATAAGGCTCCGGCCACCTTAGTCGGTCTCTAGACTTAGTATTAACCATATTTCCCTACTTATCCGTTTCCTCTCGATTGTTTCCTTCTCTACTTCTCTCAATAAACTCTGTTTCGCTTTTCTATCTGTCCGACTCTCCACCTCCGTTCGTCCCTTGGTCTTCAGCAACCTTGGACTCACTCCAATCGCCTCCAACCGCCTTCGGACTACGTCGGAGTACTTCGGACACTACGCCGAAGCCTCCCCCAAGGTCGGAACCACTCGGAACACCTCGGGGACTTCAACCCCGCAGCCTCCTACCGTCACCGTCGCCCTTCCTAGCCCCTCCGACTAGTGGGTTCCTTGCTCTACAGAGAGCCCCCGGGTCAGCGGTACCTGACAGTATTGGGCACGTGCATCTCGTTGTCTTGGAGTTGTGGATCTTGAGTCTCGATATCGTCTATTGGACCAGGCATGTGGGTTAGATCATCGTCGTCAGTTGGAGTTGGCTTTGGTTGTGATTTGGAGTTCCTCTCTATTGATTTGACGGTGGGGAATCCGTCTGTGTGTTGCCTTTGTGGAGGAGTTGGTGGTGTTGTCGTGTTACCTTCATCGTGACTTTCTATGAATTTCACGTGGTAAGAACTGTATATCTCGCCAGTTGATCTGTTGTAACACCGATACGCCTTCAAATTCAGTTCATATCCAACCAGTATGCATTCAATCGACCGGACATAGATCTTTGGGTTGTGTTTGTGGAGGATTAGCACAAACACTCTGCACCCGATCTCTCTGATATAGGA
>JABAJZ010013779.1:0-18299 GCA_018857265.1 Termitomyces sp. T32_za158 | reverse complement strand
GTGGGAACTGGGAATCAGACAGAGAGGAGAAGGAAACAGAGTTTATTGAGAGAGATAGAGAAAGAACAGAGTAGAGAGGAAAAGGATAAGTAGGGAGATATTGTTAATACTAAGTCTAGAGACCGACTAAGGTGGCCGGAGCCTTATATACTCGGGAGGGGCCAGAGTGCGCATAGTATGCGGACTCCGGGACTGCGGGTTGGCTTTTGGGGGCGTGGGCTGAGGAAGGAAGATCGGGGGATCGGACTAGTCTGGATGGGGAAGGAAGTTGATGTGCCACTGATGCAGAGTAGGAGTGTTGATGCGTGGGGCCCTGGCGGCGGGGAGGCGGTGGGCCTTGGGCAAAGAGGTGGCGGAGGGGGCGGTGGTGACGGAGGAGGGTGGGGAAGGGAAAATAAAGTGGGTCATGACACCAAGACTCCTACGTTTCTTTTCTTTTATTCCATCCCAATCTCATCCCAAGAAATAGATATCAATTTGTCCGTACAATATGCATAGTGACTAGTTACTACAGAATGTACAGGGGGCAACCCAGCAATCTCACGAAGTCCACATAAAAAGTCCATGCCCTCCTCAATCCTCCTCCTCATGCACCCCCACCCCTGCCCTCCTGCGACTCCTCCTGACCTCCTCCGGGACCAAATTCTGACTTCAATGACTCCTGGGCTGCCTGCACTATCTCCTCCAACAATGGTGGGGTCTGCAACCTGTCTTAAACACCTCCAGCCAGGTGCCTGCCTTGACAAAAGTACGATGATGGTGCGCCTCCATTATCCTCAACAAGCGCCCTGCCCCTGCGCCACCCCAGGGTCATTGCCTGCCCTGCCAACTCCTTCACCACATACAACATGCCCAAGGACAGACCATCCAGGAGCAGCCGGTGCTCCTGGGCCCAGCCTGAGGAAAGATCAATGCATGAGCAAGCAAAGAAAGGGAATCACGCATCCAGGGTCTCCAAACGCGCCCCGGCAACCTCATGCAATAGCCACTCGCACCAGCGGGACTCTGACTCATCCACCTGGCGCAAACCCCAAGCCAACTCCTCCACCTCCTGCGCTGAAGGTGCCACAAACCCTGGAATCTCTGTCGAGCTCTCCACCGCCTCCTGCGTAAGACGAGCCTGGAGCTGCTTGATCTCCTCAGCCTGCACCTCCCACAACTCAAGAGACACGTTGCAGTCATGCAGCAGGGTATCGCGTGCCTGGGCCATCTCGTTGCGCTCCTGCCTCGCCACCCGCACCTCCTCCTGCAGACCCTCAATCTCCTCTTGCAGCCGGCCCACCTCCGCTCGCAAAATCTCTGGGGGGCCCTGACAAATAGTGATGGAAGGCAAGAGATGCCCTGAGCCCAGCGAGAAGACGTTTGACCCCAAAGGGCCACCGTCAAAAGCAGGAGGCACCAGGTGTCAGGTACTGCTGACCTCGGGGGCTTCTTCCAAAGCAAGGGCTTATGAAGGCGGACTAGATGTAGCTAGATACACACACGCTAGCGCCAGAGAATGAAGTCCGGGATGAAAGGTAATGGTGCTCCGGGGTGGTCCAGGATGGTCCGGGGTGGTCCGGGGTGACGAGAGGGTTCTACGGTGCGAAACGAGTGTTCTGGGACGAAGTATACGAGTCCCGGGGTGTGGCGAAGGTTTTAACGAGGACAAATGACGAGTTAGACAGTGGAGGGACTTCGGGAACAAATGCTGGAACTAGGGAAACGATGTGAACGGGGGTCCTGTAAGGTCCGGGACAATAACCAGGGAAACGAGACGAAACTGGGGGTGTAGGTGAGTGTTGAGCTAAAGATACTGATAACGAAGTTGAGGGTGAAGTCGGATAACTGGGTTCAAGGCCGGTGCGGGTCGAGAGTTGATAAGTCAAGGCAAGAGAGGTTGAGACGAGACAAAAGAGACAAAGTTTGAATAAAGCAAAAGAGTTCGGTGAGACAAAGTCAAAGGGACTTAACGATTCGAGGTTTCAAGTCAAAGATTCCGGGGTTCAAGGTCACAAATTCACTGGATACGATGCAGATGATGCGAAGTTACAGTGCAGATGTTCAAGACGGTGCGATGCAGAATAACGCGGGCAATTCGATAGTGTCAGGTTTTGGTAATATCAATACTAAGGTACAAGTGGGCTAGTTACGACTTAAATACTCCCCAAGGTAGGACTTGTCCTGGCCTGAGCCTGATCAGTCCCGGAGTACTGTATAGGGCTCCGGGATGTATTGGCGCAGAGGCCCAGGACTGTATGGCGTGTCTCAAACCGTATTAATTGAGTCAAGGCTGGCGTTGTGTCGGCGTCGTCGTGCTGAAGGTCTGACAGCGGTTGTCGGGACCGGGTGCCGGGTGTGATTGCCAGGGTGATCGCTGGAGAATGCGGGTGGCGGCGTTGTAGGATCAGGTAGGATTGATGCGGGATCAAGTAGAGCTGATGCGGGTGATTGCAGCGGAGTAGGATCAGACAGGGTTGATGCGGTGATTCCCAGGGGTCAGGGTCGGTGGGGCAGGGGATGCACGTTTGGAGAAGGCGGGGCAGCTGGCGGGGAAACCAGGAGAAAGCATGGGGGTCGGGTGAGGTGTCCCAGGGTTGCGTGGTGTGTCCTGGAGATGGGTCGTGACACCAGGGACAACCGCCGGCGCACGTGTCTGGGCACCTCTGACTCTGATATGGCCTTGCATTTTCCCTTGTCGGGCCTGGGGCAAGGAGTACTCAGCGGCGTTGACATGCCCTCCACTGCCGTAGGTCCTCTCCCTGGCACCTCTACCACCTGTGGCCAGGGCCCCTTCCCCGTCTTCCTCCATACCCAGTCCAGACCCCAACCCTGCTCAGCCACCACACAACAAACCCTCCACAGCCTTGCAACTGAACATCCTTCATGGTTCCCTCGACAGGCCTCACACACCGTAGAGTCATGCCAGGACCCCTTCTGTGGCCCCTTGAAGACACAGTCCACACTCCTGTGGGCGCAGTGGGAGCATTATGAGGAAATCAGACAAACCAAGACCACAACATGTGCCCACTCACCAGCCCATTTGCCTGGCACCACGCCAACATAGGTGGGCCCCGAGCTCGTTGCAGGGCCTGTGACCAGACCACCAGTGACACCTGGGTGACCGACATGTGCAACACCTCCAGGACCACCTGAATCTGTTCCGGGCCAAGGGTAACACGAGCCACCAAACAAGAAGATGCAGGCACCATGCGTCAGGAAGGAGAGGGTAGAGGACTGCTGGATGAGGGGATGTAGCTAGATACACTCAACCTAACGTCAAGTGATGGAGTCCAGGGCGAGGTGAAGAAGGTGTTCCAGGTGTTCCAGGATATTAATGGGTTTTGGGGGTGGTGGATGGTGGTCCGGGATGTAATAGGAGTGCTCCAGGACAAACTAGATGAGTTCCAGGGCATGAGGGGCGTTTTCAGAAAGACTGACGATAGAACGAGGTGTGTATTTATGAGACAATTGCTAGAACAGGAAGAATGCAAGATTAACTGAGACTAGAGGGGTTTGGAGTGTGAACTGGGGGAGTGAGACAAAACTGGGGAGGTGAAGCAAAATGGAGAGATGAGGTGAAACTGTTGAGACAAAGTGGAACTGGGGAATCAAGGCAAAACTGTTGAGACAAAGTGAAACCGGGGAAACAAGGCAAGACTGTTGAGATGAAGTGGAACTGGGGAATCGAGGCAAAACTGTCAAGACAAAGTGAAACTGGGAAATGAGGCGAGACTGTTGATACAAAGTGAAACCGGAGATAGAAGAGATTCGATGAGTCGAGGTCGGAACAGAAATGGTAGACAAAACAAAGTTAGAGAGATTCGGATAACTGGGAGTCAACGAGACAGATTTGACAATAGATGAGATGATTTGAGAGATGAGAATGAGTCAAGGAGACAGTCGTGAAATACAGAGAGAACAAGTCAGGAAATCAAGCAGTCATTCAGGCAAAACAGTCAAAGGTTGTCAATATCAATACTAGGGTACACGCTGGCTAGTTACGACTTATATACGCGATGAGGCTGGGCTTGTCCTGGGCTGAGCCTGATCAGTCCCGGAGTACTGTATGGGTGTACTGAATAGGGCTCCGGGATGTACTGGCAAAGAGTCCTGGGACTGTATGGAAGTCCTGACTTGTGGGGCCTCTATTAGAGCAGACGGCGCATTGGGATCCTTGTATCAATGGTGTCTGATGGCAGCTAGTGGGTCGCAGTGCTGGGTGTGATTGCTGGAGTGATTGCCTGGTAACGCAGGTGATGCAGGTGATGCAGGTGATGCGGGTTATGTGGGTGATGCAGGTGATGTGGGTGATGCGGGTGATTGCAGCGCTGCAGGATCAGGTAGGGTTGATGCGGATGATCGCGGCACCATAGGATCAGACAGGGTTGATGCAGTGATTGCCAAAGGTCAGGGTCATTGAGGCAGGGGAAGTGTGCACTCGAGAAGGTGGGGCAGCTGGCAGGGAAACCAGGGGAAAGTGTGGGGGCTGGATGAGGTGTCCTGGGGTTGTGCGGTGTGTTCCGGAGATGGGTTGTGACACATAGTGTATCAATCAAAGTAGAGGGTGAGGCTCTGCCAGTTGATCTGGGGATTTGTACTGCAGAGTCAGGGGAGTCCCAGGATGAGTGGGGCAGAGGCATGGAGCTTAGTGACAAGTAGCCAGTGATGAGCCTTGGTCTGTCTGCTGCGCTGCCTCCAGCCATTATCCAGCAGTTGGACAATACACACGCCCACACAAAAGCATGCAACCACAAGGCAGCAAGTCACCTGCCACACCATGTGACATCACAAGACTTAGCACCCACCCAACTACGCATCAACTGCCCCAGGTGCCTATGGTGCATTGCAATTAAAATTAAAATGGTTAGTTCATGCAGGGCTGATGGTCATTTTCCCTGTCAGCACAAGGCTTTGACTTCCATGTCAGTCAACACCACATTTTTATATGTATAGAAGCTTGGTAAATTTTCTTGAAATCTTTTTCTTGCCAACTTGCAGGCGCCACAAGATTGCCGTGACTTCTCTGTTAGAAATTTTTATGAATGATTATTATATTGTTACCAACTTGGACTAGTATATAAACTGTAACTAGCTACCACTGAAAACAACAAACTTCACCCGTTCTACGCTCCTCTCTACAGTTCAGAGCTCAAAAGACTTAGTGCACTTGGGTAGGTAGACTTAAGTTGTGATAAGATCTTTTATTTTGTGTCTTTTCTCTACTGCCACAGTACTACTGACAGTACTGCCACCCTCAGGTCACCATCTTGGGTGACCACTTTGACTTCCCAACAGTAGGTTGCCATCTTGGGTGACAGTAACCAAACAAAGTGGGTGATGTCTCCCATGGAGGAAGTGTTTCCATCAAAGAAGCATAAACAAATGGGGATGGGGAGTCTCCAGAGAGGTCTGGGGGTGAGAGTGGCCCAGGCTTCATTGATAAAGTTATTAGTGGCACCACTATCAATGAGAACATTGTTGCTTTTGTTAGAGGGGGTGATGGTGGTGTGCAGAAGGAGGGATTGGGAGGAGTGCAAGGGGAGAAGGATTGAGGGGGTGTCCAGAGCTATAACCATGGCACAAAGGTGTGGTACCAGGGCGAGGAAGACATCATTCCTGTGGTTTAGAAGGTCTTGATATTATATCAGGGTCTGCTGACTATGGGGGCTTCTTCCAAAGCAAGGCCTTATGATGGCAGACAAGGTGTAGCTAGATATACATGACCTGGTGCAAGGGGACAAAGTCCCGGGCAAAGTTGGGGAAGTGGTCCAAGGTGGTCTGGGATGATCCAGGGGGTCTGGAGTGGTCTGGGGCATGGAAGATGGTCTGGGGTGTAGGACAAGTAGTCTAGGATGAAGTAGACGGGTCTTGGGGTATGATGGGGTGCTTGTTAGGAAGAGTAATGAAGTAACAATAGGGGGACTTTGGGGACAATTGTTGGATTCAAAGAGAACAGGAAAGAGCTTGGTCCAGGGTGGTCTGGAAAAGGGAACTGAGGAACCGAGACAAAACTAGGGTGAAGGTAAGTGCCAGGCTAAACAGGCAGGGAAATGAAGTCGATGTCAGAGTTGGACAATGGAGATGGGTTGAGTTTGGGTTGAGAGTTGGGAAGTCAAAGAAAGATAAGTTGAGAATTCACAAGTCAAAACAGATTAAGATGAAGTTTGAGTTAAAAGAGGTAGAGTTGACAAAACAGATTGGAGGTGGACTTTAACAAGTTTGAGAGTTCAAATCAGAGGATTCTGTAGGTTCAAGGTTCACTGGGTTCAATGCAGACAATAATGAAGGTTCAATAGTTCTGGGTAGTTGCTGGTAATTCTGGTAATGGTAATATCAAGACTAGTGTACAAGTTGGCTAGCTATGGCTTAAGTACTTGATGAAGAGGGGCTTGTTCCAGGCTGAGCCTGATCAGTCCCAGAGTACTGTATAGACGTACTGTATAGGGCTCTGGAATGTATTGGCAAAGAGTCCTGAGATTGTATGGTGAGTCTTGAGTCGTATTGCCTTGATCAAAGTTGGCATGCGTTGGAATCATTGTATCAAGGGGTCTGACATTGGTTGTTGGGTCTAGGTGTCGGGTGTGATTGCTGGAGTGATTGCCAGGTAATGCAGGTGATTGCAGCGCTGCAGGATCAGGCAGAATTGATGCAGGTGATTGTGGCAGGGTAGGATCAAACAGGGTTGATGCGGTGATTGCTGGGGGTCAGGGTTAGTGAGGCGGGGGATCTGTGTGTTTGAGAAGGCAGGGCTGCTAGGTGGGAAGGCGGAGAAGATGTGGGAGTTGGATGAGGTGTCCTGGGGTTGAGTGGTGTGCTCTGAAGGCAGGTCATGACATGCTTAGAAGAGTTCAAGCAGTTATCAAGGCAAATGGAGGACATACAAAGTACTGATACACAGGTCTCAGAATTGAAACTAAGCAGAGAGAAAGCAATGTCCATTATTACATAAAGATGGCTGAAGCTTGTAAGCCAAAGCACTGGAAACTGTAAGCATGGACATACTTCTGCAGAAAGACATGCATAAAACCAAGCCCAAGCACGCCAATGGCAGCCTACCACTCTAGTGGATGCAATCAAGAAAAAACAACAAAATGCATTGCAGCATTGATCAGTGGCATTTAGCCAAGATGATGGCTGATTATGGCTGTGCAAAAGCTGAGATGCCAATCACGGATCTGTCACGACCCATCTCTGGAGCACACCACACAACTGTGGAACACCTCATCCAACCTCCACGCTTTCACCAGGCATCTCTGCCAGTAGCTGGCCTTCTTGAGTGCATGAATACCCTGCTCCAATGACCCTGATTCCTGGCAATCACTGCATCAACCCTGTCTGATCCTACCTTGCCACAATCACCCACATCAACCCTACTTGATTCTGTGGCGCTGCAACCACCCGCATTACCCACATCACCCACATCATCTGGCAATCACTCTGGCAATCACACCTGGCACCTAGACCTGACAATTGCTATCAGACACCTTGATACAATGATCCCAACGCACCACCAGCCTCGATTAAGGCAATACAATTTTTGCCAACACATTCTGGAGCTCTATACAGTACATCCATATAGTACTCTGGGACTGATCAGGCTCAGCCCAGGACAAGTCCCCCTTGTTGAGTACTTAAGTCGTAGCTAGCCAACATGTACCTTAGTCTTGATATGGCCAATAACCAAACAAATGTCCACACATATTATCGTTATTGTCTGCCTTGCATTCAGTGAACCCAGTGAACCTTGAACTTACAGAATCCTCTACTTTGAACCTTCAACTTGTTAAGTCCACCTTTGAATCTGTTTTCATCAAACTCTACTGCTTAATCTGAACTTCATCTTACTTTGTCTTGTCTTGTAAATCTTCAGCTCATCTCATCTCAACTTATCAATTATCACCTGGAACTCGTCTCGTCTACATCTACCCATTTTGACCTCAACTTTGTTAACCTTTTCTGCTTTGCCCGGCACTCATTTTCACCCCAGTTTTGCCTTGTTTCTCTGATTCACGCCATTGTTACTTTGCCACTTTCTCTAAATGCACCCCGTCATACCTTGGGACTTATCTATTTTGTCCTGGACCACTTGTTCTACCTCTCGGACCACCTCCTGTGTCCTGGACCACCCCAGAACTATCCCAGAACATCCTGGACCACTTTTCCAGCCTTGCCCTGGACTTTGTCCCCTTGCACCATGCCACATGTATTTAGCTACATCTAGTCTGCCATCATAAGGCCCTGCTTTGAAAGAAGCCCCTGTAGTCAGTGGGACCTGACAGGATCATGTTTCATGATCAGCACATCAAACCTTTGGCAAGCTTTGCCTCCTGCTACTGCAATTATAACAAAAGCACATCTCCCTCAACCTGCAAGAACACTTCCCACTCCAAAATGCTTGCAGACACCCTTGATAATTGTCAGGACACAAGAGGAAGAAGAAACAAGAGGGACAGAGAGCAGGGAAGAGGAGAGAAACAATTAAATCAACATGAAACCAACTGAAACCTGAACAAAGCATGACCAGCTGCCCATGATCACTTGCAATGCAGAACAGCGGAATCATGCAATGAGAATGATGGTCCATGCATGGCAGAACAGATATAAAAGAAGAGGGCTTTGGGGACAACAAGCCAGGGAATCTGATTGCCATGGCTGTGAGCAGACTACTTAGGCCTAGGAGCTCTAGTTTTACTTCAGGGTTAATGGTATTTATCCTTTCTGCACCCATTTGAGTGAGCAGGATGCAAACTTGAATCAATCAATTAAAATAAAACTATTTATTACATTTTAAAGTGTGCAATTTAGTGTGACTAAAGCCCCACAAAACTTGTGAATAGAAGCTTTGTAAATTACAGTCAAACCTCAGTTTCACCTAGGTTGACTTCTGACCTCACAGAACTTCACATTTTGCATCAGTACTAAATATCAAAATTAGAGATGTTCAAGAAACTATCCCAATGAGTGAATATTTCAAAATGGCCATTACTTCATCAGTTTTGATTTGAATCACATAAGCTGAAATGCAATTTGTAGCTACAATGCCATAGTATCTTACATGATTTAACAAGGATTTTAAATACTTCCAATCCTTCATGCCAATGTGATCTTTTAAAAAGTATGAAATATTGGGACAGTTTTTTAAGCTACTGTATATGGTCTTTGACCATGCTAAACATGCATTATAAGTCTCTGACTTACAAATAAACTAAGATTGTATACTTATCCTATTCTTAGTCAGATTTTTTTTGTGATCGTTGAATTAAAAGCTCTGCTGGCTCATACATTGCTAAACTATGATATATCATTCAAAGATAACAGTCCTTATTCCACTGATTGATTGTTTGATTTGACAATCTCTCCCAATTCTAAGGTATTGGTCATGTTTAGGAAACAATGCTTTTGAGTTTTAGTAAAGCCAGGTCAAATTGTGTCTTGTAGCATAAAACATTTACATCATTTTCTGGCTTAAAGAAAAAATGCTGTATATTTAACCATTGCTTATACTCAGTTCAGAATGGCTTTTACTTTTATACTGTTAATTGCTGCTCTTAAGTAAGAATGTTTATTATCTAATAGGTTTAGGAAGACAAGTTAGTCAATAGCACTTGTAGTCCTCATCCAATCTTTGTTCTGAAAGGTCCACAAAAAGACTGATATTTACAAGTCAGTATTACAAGTTGATCATGTACATCGAGGCCTCCACTTGAAGGATTCCACCCCTGGCAGAACTTCACTTTTCCTCCATTCTTGATGCTTGTTCTAAAATAAAATGGAGCAATAATCTCTTTTTTTTTTTTTTTGGTGGTATTGCTATAGTTCACATAGTCAACCTTTTGCAGACCAGGATAATTGCAATTTCTCACAACTATGTTCCATTGCTTATGTCTTACTCTGGTGCCACCTCAGTGGAAATGCCTTTATGCACACTGTGTGGGGCTCATTATCTAACACCCACTAAAACCACTGATATTTTCCTTCCAGAGCCTGGTGGGGGATGGGTCTCCTTGCATGAGGTTTGACCACATTTTCTTGACTAGCACTGAGTCACACACTTTCTTTCCAAACCTTTCTCCATCTGGTGCTAAACAGTCTATCTTTATTCTGCATACCAACATGGCCACAATTCTCTTCTGTATCTCTTCACTGCTTAGAGCTCTCTCTGGGTCCAATTCCCTTGAAATCCTCCTTTCACACCTTACTTTCCTTATCTGATATGTTTTTCCAGATAAAATTATTTTTCTGAACCTTTGTTCCCCTTTGTTGCTCTTCTTTATTTGTTTTGTAAACATGCAGCCAAGTTGGTTTCCTAGTGAGAGTTTGGTGAAAAGCATACTTCTCACTTCATATAGTCTTGTTATGTAGTTCCACACTGTTTTTTGGCCTGACGTGGTACATTCTGTGAGAATATGTTTGAGTGTTTCCTCTACCATACCGCTTGGACATACAGCTCTGTCTTCATAGCCTGCTATATTATTCCAGTATATTCCAATCTTGAAAGCATTATGCATGGCTTGCTTTCCCCCTTTTTGTTAAGTATACATGACCTGTCATTATATATCATGATCATCTCAGAGGGTATTGCTGGATGTTTCATGTAGTTGGGCTCTTATTTTTGCAAAAATGCGGAAACCTTCCTTTAAGGATTCTTTTATTATGAGGTTCACTTCAAAAAGTTTGCTGTTCTTGTCCAGTGTTAGTTTTTGCTCTTCGTCCTTCAGGTCTCTTCTTATTTTGGAGGTGCTCAGATTTGAGCGTTCTCTCAGTCATGCTAGGTATTCTCTTGCCAACCATACTTACCAATCATGTCATACCTACACACAATATGCATATTTGTAGATACTATCCTTAGTTCTATTCATTTTCTATTCAGGTGTGTAACTACCAGTTTTGTGTTTATTTGATTTTTGTATTCAGCTTCCTACATGCTGCATTGCAGACCACAGTTGAAGCCTAATATTTACATGTCAAGCATGCACAGTTTTTTCTGGGTTTATGTGTGTCTGGTGCTTTTGTGCCCAGACTCTGTCCTAGTGTTGCCATATCTCCTACCATGTGGACTTTGTGTGTCCTCTTCAAGCAGGACATGGTTGCTGAGTTGGCCCTCACATGTTTTTCTTGGGCCAGGCCCATGTGTACCAGGCTGGCATCTGTAGCTTTAGATCTGGGCCTCACAAAAATGCAGTGCCAACTACAGTGCGTGCAGTGCACATTGCACTGGCATACTGGAATCAGTAGTGGTAGCACAGTCATCTAATTTCGTATTGTCAAGACCAGGACCATGACAATGGGTCAGGAAATTTGCATGACGACATACATGACTATGTATGTCCAGCTAATTTGATAGTCACATTTATCAAGTCCAACTGACTCTCTAAAACATGATTCTGTCAATGCAAACTCAAATTGTCATATTTATTTATTGGGATTATCCACATTATGCTTCCAGTACTTAATAATGGACTTGCAGTCACTTGCCAGTGGTGTTCTTCACTTACCATTTATGCAGTCATGCACTGAACATCACTGTCATGCTACACTGTCATGCACTGCACCTGCACGGACACTCACTGACAAGCACTTGCACGCACTGACATGTACACTTGCACTCACTGGCATGCACTGCAGCACACTGACCCGCTGAATGGTAAGTCCAACTACTGACCTGTAATAGTGGGGCTTAAATGCTCGAGACCACCAAGGGAAATGGGACCCTTATTGCAAACTACCGGAGCAATGGAATCATGGTGACAGAGACAGCGATGAGGCAAAGCTAGTTGTAAGTCTTTTGCACAAATTTCAGCTGCAATTCACCGTCAATCTAACAGTTACATACTCAACTATGTTCACATTACACTCCCTATGGCTATACAGGAAGTTAAAGCTCCCTCAGCCTCAACCTATACCTCGAAAGAAGTAGTAGACTAAATATCTGCATTCATGTAGTATTTATTGACTACATGAGACTCTGAACTGGCACGTACCTGCATTGAAATCCACTGCACTCGCACTGCAGCACTGACATTGCCACTGCAAAAAGTGTATGCCCTTTAGATCTTCTTCCATTGCTATTGAATGGAAAACCACCTTATACTTTTTTGCCACCTGCAGCATCTTCTGTAGCAGGGTTGGGAGCCCCCTCTCCTTTGCTCTTGTATCTACATTCACATTTTGGAGGAAGAGATTGACAAAGGATATCTTGTCATACTCATGAGATTTTGTTGCCTTTAGGCATATGATTTTGTCTGTCAGAAATGCCCATCTTGGGTGATCTTCATCCAGTTGTAGGTATCTCTGGACCTTCATAATCTCAATTGCTTCATTCTGTGCTTTTGGGTCCATGATCTCTTCCTCCCTCCTCTCAGAGTAAATGGAGTGTGTTTAAGCCTACAGGTGGGCATGAGTCATTTGTCCACATGAATTCATGTATCATTCTTGTTAATTGATCATCTATTTGTTTAGGCATTCCTTGTACTTGGGCTCTGTATTGCATATGCCCACAGACCACCATGTTTACTATTAGATGTCTCCCTTCCATAGTCATCTTTTTTAAACCCCACCATTTTAGGTCTTTGGTAATTGCCTCCAGAGTCAGGGTCCATACTGTCACGACCAGTCTTCAGAGCACACCACCAAACATTGTGACACCTCAAACAACCCCTACATTTTCCTCCAGCTTCCCTGCCAGCAGCCCCGCCTTCTCCAGCACCTGGATCCCCTGCCTTACCAACCCTGACCCCTGGCAATCACTGCATCAACCCTGTCTGATCCTACCCTGCTGCAATCATCTGCATCAATCCTACCTGATCCTGCAGTGCTGCATCCACCTGCATCATCTAGCAATCACTCCGGTGATCATACCCAGCATCTAGACCCAACAATCAATGTCAGACCCCTTGATAGAATGATCCTGATGCCACCAACTTCAATTGAGGCCATACAATTCAGGACTTGCCATACAATCCCAGGACTCCTTGCCAATACATTCTAGAGCCCTATACAGTACATCTATACAGTACTCCAGGACTGATCAGGCTCAGCCTGGGACAAGTCCTTCCTCATCAAGTACTTGAGTCATAACTAGCCAACTTGTACCTTAGTCTTGATATTGCCAATAACCATGAACAACTGCCCACACCTACCATTGATTGTTGTTTGCATTGCATCTAGTGAACCCAGTGAACCTTGAACCTACAGAATCCTCTGCTTGAACCCTTTGATTTGTTAAGTCCGCCTTTGAATCTGTTTTGTCAAACTCTACTGCTTAATTTGAACTTTGTCTTACTTTGTTCCATCTCATGAACCTTCAATTCTTCTCACCTCAACTTCTTGACTCTTGACCAGAACTTGTCTCGTCTCCATCTACTCATTTCAACATTGACTTTGTTGCCCTTTCTGCTTTGCCTGGCACTCGCCTTCACCCTGGTTTCATCTTGTTTCCCCAGTTCCTATCCCAGGCCACCTAGGATCTAGTTTTTCCATTGTTTCCTCTAGTTCCAGCAATTGTCCCCAAAGTCCATCCATAGTTACTTTGTCACTTTTCCAAAAAGCACCCCATCATGCCCAGAGACTCATCTATTTTGTCCTGGACCACTTGTTCTACACTCTGGACCACTTCCTACACTCTGGACCACCTCAAAACCATCCTGGAACATCTCAGACCAAAACCCCAACTTCGCCCCAGACTTCGTCCCCTTGCACCAGGTCATATGTATTTAGCTACATCTCGTCTGCCATTGTAAGGCCCTGCTTTGGAAGAAGCCCCTGTAGTCAGCAGAACCTGACACATAGACTGATGTTCTCAACTTGATTACCTATAAAAGGCTCCCAGCAAATGCATTGCTTCTCTGTCTCCTGCTATCTTAATATCTTCTGGAATGGTCACATTTGATCTTCTCTGCTTCTTTGTTGTGATTAGTTCACCTCTGTATTCTTCCTTTCCTACCAGTATAATTATGGTCCTGGGTATGTTAAACTTTGCTTCTGAGGCTACACACCACTCTTTTAAAACCTTTTGTAGGTCTTTGAAATTATTGTTTTCACGGATATGTCATTGGCAAACAGCGTTGCTATGAGTTTTTCAATGTTTTCATCTATGTCAAAGCCCTTCAAGGGCAACACCCTTATCAACTGTGCCAAAGTTTCTATTGCAATGTTCAAGAGTAGACATGAGAAGGTGTTACCCTGATGGACTCCTCTAGTAACTTTGAAACTCCTGCTTACTTCCCCATTTAGGATAACCTTTGTATTTATGTCAGTGTAGAGAGCTTTTACTGTCTTTATGAACGTCTTAGGCATTCCAAATTTCCTCATTGACTGTCAGGTCCCACTGACCTTGGGAGCTTCTTCCAAAGCAAGGCCTTACAATGGTGGACTGGATGTAGCTAGATACACTCAACCTGGTGCAAAGGGACGAAGTTCAGGACAGAATAAGGAGGGTGTTCCGGGTGCTCCAGGATATTAATGGATGGTCCAGGACATAAAAGGTGGTCTGGGACGTAGAACAAGTGGTCCAGGATGAATGATATGAGTTCAAGAATGCAGCGGGGCATTTTTAGAGATAGTGACGGTAGAACAATGGATGGACTTTGAGGATGATTACTAGAACTGGGAAGAATACAAGATTAACTGAGATTGAAGTGATCTGGGGCATGAACTGGGAATGTTTAGGTGAAACCAGGGAAATGGAGTGAAACGAGGCAAAACCAGGAAACAAAGTGGAACTGTGAAGACAAAGTGAAACTGGGAAGATGAGGTGAAACTGGGAAACAAAGTGGAACTGTGGAGACAAGGTGAAACCGGGGAAACAAGGGGAAATGAGGTGAAACTGGAATGAAGACAAGTGCCGGGCAAGATAGGAAAGGTTTAATGAGTCAAGGTCAAAATGGATAAATGGAGACAAGACAAGTTCCGGTGAAAGTGAATAAGTTGAGATGAGATGAGTCGAAGTTTTATGAGGTGAGATGAGTTAGAAAGAGGTTCAGATAAGCAGAAGAGCTTGACGAGACAGATTTGAGAGACAAGAATAATTCAAGGAGACAGACATGAAAATATGGACAGACGGTTCAGGAAATCAAGAAGTCATTCAGGCAATTCAGGCAATGGTTGGTAAAATATCAATACTGAGGTACATGTTGGCTAGTTACGACTTATATACTCAACGAGGCAGGACTTGTCCTGAGCTGGGCCTGATCAGTCCTGGAGTACTGTATGGATGTACTGAATAGGGCTCTGGGATGTATTGGCAAAGAGTACTGGAACTATATGGAAGTTCTGACTCATGGAGCCTTCATTGAAGCGGGCGGCGCATTGGGATCATTGTATCAATTGTGTCTGATGGCAGCTGGTGGGTCTAGGTGCTGGGTGTGATTGCCAGAGTGATTGCCTGGTGATGCAGGTGATGTGGGTGATGTGGGTGATTGTGGCGCCACAGGATCAGGTAGGGTTGATGCGGGTGATTGCAGCACCTGTAGGATCAGGTAGGGTTGATGCAGTGATTGCTGGGGAGCAGGGTCGCTAGGGCAGGGGATGCGTGCATTCAAGAAGGCAGGGCAGCTGGCCAGGGAACCAGGAGAAAGCATGGGGGTTGGATGAGGTGTCCTGGGGCTGTGTGGTGTGTTCTGGAGATGGGTTGTGATATTGACCTCTACAGGAAAGTATGTAGTATCCTGTCATATGCTTTTTCCTGGTCTAGGCAGACAATCAAACCATTTGTTTCTGTTAGCTCACACCATTCTATCATCATTCTTGCTTTGTTGTGTATTATATTTGGGGCCACCAAACTCAATTTTATTGATAGTGCTTTGGTCATGATCTTATAATCTGAGTTTAGTACCATTATGGGTCTGTAGAGTTTTCCATACACATCTTGTCCCCTTTTTTGTAAATGGGGCACATTCAGCCCTCAGCAAAGCCTGTCACTAGGGCCATCCTATAGGACTGTATATCTTAAAACACCAATGTCTTTTTTGCAGATCTGTACCTTCCAGTGAGCTCTTTCCATAGCTTGTGGGATATTCCATCCAGGCCAGCTGCTTTTCCATCCTTTAGTAGCTTTGTTGCTTCTTCCACATCCTCCTATTTGAGCGGAGTGTCCCATGCTTTTACCTGCTCTTCAGATATTGTCCTGGTAGTGTGGGACAAAACTTTTTGCATCTTACATCTATAGTCACATTGATTTGCAGGGATGGCTTTCTCCTGGAGTGATTCATGATATTTCCTCACTATTTCCACCATTTTCCTTGACTCTCTCTCTCTAGGGACCCCTCCTCCTCTGTTCTGCCTTCTACACAGGCTTTTAGCTTGTCCTAATATTTCATCCCTATTTGCTCCAAGACATCGAGCAGTTCTTTGTCCTTTGTGAGCATTATGGGCATTGCATATCTCCCATCCCCTATATATAGTTGCCAGGAGTTTAGAATTGTCATTGATACTAGCACATGGTCTGTGTATATTCTAGAACGCTCATACTGCCAGTTCCAGCTGTATAGTATAAGGTCTTCTCTTAAGTATATGCAGTCTATTCTTGATTGTATATGCTTATTTATCATTTGAAAAGAGAACTTGATTGTCGCTGGATTCTCCCATCTCTAGCCATCTGCTAGGTCTAGCTGGGATTTCAGGGCTGCCAGGGCTCTTGTGGGTCCCATTGGATCTTCATGGGCCAGTAGCCTATTGATCATTTCTTCTACTATATTAGTGTTCCCCAGCATGATGTATGGGGTCAGTATGCTAGGCTTGGTTTTCTAGTTTGCTCTTAGTTTCACCCAGAACTCTTTGTTCTTTTTAGTGTTGTTAGGTGCATATACATTGAAACAACTTAATATTTGTTTGTCAAACCATGGGATCTCCAGTACTATTGCTCTACCTGGTATTAGGGTCCTTGCCCTTGCCTCTTGCCATCTTGTTGTGTGTTTATCTAGGATGAACACCACCTCCATGGCTCTTGGTTGCGTGGGGTCTGCACTAGCCATTATATGCATCTGCCTTTGGAAGAGATCTTCTATCTCTTCCCTCCAGTTCTCATCCAGATGAGCCACCTGGACCGCTAGTATGTCTATTCTTTTTTCTCTCATGAGTTGTTACATCTCATACCACTTTGCTTGGGTAGCTGAGGAGCTCTCCCCCTTTCATATTTAGTGTTGCACATCTCAGGGCTCCTCTCTTGCTTCTACCCTTCTTCAGGGTCCCTGAAGGGGTGATATTCATATCCCCCCTTAAGCCCCACACCTCTTCTGGAGGAGGTCACTCAGAGACTCCTCTGGTCAAAGCTTGGTTTAATCACATGCCATTGCCAATCCTCCTTGGGCCATCCTCAGGGACATGGATGATGGTATTGCCATAGTCCCCTCCTGCCCAAGCAGGGAGTAATTTGTTGATGATGCCCAATTCTTCTATAGTGTTGGGCATGCAGTAGTGTGTTGTGCATGAGTCTCAGTTGGAGTCCCAGTTGCTCGAGAAAAGCAGCAGCAAGAATGTGTATATGATGTTGCGAAGGGACTTGACAGAATTAATGAAGGCTAGCACACACAGGGTGCTAGCAATGAGGGGTCAATAATCAAAGTCAAGTAACAATGTTGCAAATGGCTGCCTGAGATGGCAACCCAAAAGCAGCAGTACTGTCAGTAGTACTGTGTTGGTAAAAAAAAGACACAAGATAGATGACTTATCACAACTTAAGTCTGGCAACCTAAGTGCACTAAGTTTGAGCTCTGAAGTGTAGTGAGGAGCATTGAACTCGGGTAAAGTTTATTATTTCAAAGTGGTGTCTATGTACAGTTTTTATACTAGTCTGAGTCAGTAACAAAATGACAACTGTCCATAGAAATTTATCAGAGAAGGTGCAGCAATCTCGTGGCACCTGCCAGTCGGCAAGAGGAAATTTTACTCGAGGGTTCTATACATATAAAAAAGTGGTGGTGGCTGTAATGAAAGCCATTGCTTCTTTTTGACCAGGAAAATGACCATCAGCCCTGCATGTACTAATCAATTCAATGTTGATTGCAATGCGCTATGGGTGCCTAGTGTGGCTGATGCATATGCAGGCAGGCACTAAGTCTTGTGCTGTCACATGGCATGGCAGGTGATCTGCCACCTTGCAGTTGCATGACTGTGTGTGTGTATATGTGTGTTGTCTGATTGCTGGATAATGGCTGTATACAACACGGTGAGCAGACTAAGGCTCATCATCTCCCTCCAACTTGAAAAATTAACTGTTCTCAGTTAAAGTTGGAAATCACATGCTGTCAGGGGACTCCTCATTCTCTTCCTTTTTCACTTCTTATTCCTTCATTCTCCTTTCATTCATTCTCTTATTTCTT
>JABAJZ010013778.1:0-18329 GCA_018857265.1 Termitomyces sp. T32_za158 | reverse complement strand
ACTGTGAAAAGTAGATAGTCAAACTAATATATAACATATATATATACCCAATTTTATTCTGTGTTTCTAGTTCAGCCAGAGTTGGGGACTGGCGCTTGTGCCGCTATGATTTGATAATGAATTCAAGGATATGTCTTGCATTCTTCAAGCTACATTCTTTTGTTCTTGACAATTTAGTGATACAAAGCATCAATGGCATATCATTCCAACAATTGTGTATCAGCTTGCTAAGAACTCTAGGTCATTTGCACATTCCTTGCTTGATGCCAACAAATTTGATTCTGTTGATATACTTTCAAAGCAGATGAAAGATCTCTTAGCTGATCCATGGCAGAAATCTATAACAAATCATATAGCCAATTTTCCACAATATCTCATTGTTATTGATGCCTTGGATGAGATCAAAGGAAGAAAAGGTTCAGCCTTTTTTAAAGAGCTTCTTACAATAATCAAAGATGGTTACTTATCTGGCATCAAATTTCTTGTTACAAGCCGACCAGACCCTCACCTTGCTTCTTTATGTGGATTATTTGCATCAAATGCTATCTGTCATCTATATGAAGTTCCAAAGGAAAATGTCCAAAAAGACATTTATAAATATTTAAATACTAAACTTTTAAGCTTTGAAAATGATCCTAAGCTTCTTAATCTTGCAAAAAAAGCAGATGGCCTTTTCATTTATGCTTCAACTGCAATTAATTACATATCTCATCCTGAAGGAGCTAGTAAAATGGAACAGCAAAAGAAATTAAACAGGCTTCTTGAATCTGGTGTTGCACTATCAAATCAATTTTCACATGTTGATGAAATTTATCATCAAATTTTATTTGAAGCTTTTACTGGGTTTGACAGTGATGATGTAAATGCTAGATTGAAGATTTTACACACTTTTCTTTGTGCAGAAGAGCGTATCTCTTCAACTCTTGCTGCAGCACTTGTCAATTCTCAAGATATAAAACAAGCTAACAATGTTGTTGAGAAACTCCATGCTGTCCTTTTTATCAAAAATCATTGCATTTTTTGGTATCATGCATCATTTCCTGACTTTATTTTCAATGAAATACAGTCCAAATTCATTATGGAAGGACAGACTTTGGATATGTCTTGTGATGCTGTTGCCCATTATCCATTCCTTACTATCCGCTGTTTTGAAATCATGATGACAAAGCTTAAATTTAATATTTGTGATTTAGAATCATCATTTTTATTTGATGAACAAATGCCTGACCTTAATAAGAAAAGAGAAAAAATTGCTAGTGAACTAAAATATGCATGTAAATATTGGGCTCAACACATTACCAAAGCTATGACTAGTGATGCTGAGTTTAGATTGCAGTATTTTGCAAGCAGTATTTCAAAGTTTCTCGATAAAAAGCTCCTTTTCTGGATAGAAACTATGAATCTTCTACAATTGGTTCATACTTGTAAAACAAGTCTTCAGCAAGTCGCTCAAGATATTAATAGTTCTAAGGTGAGACATCTAAGCTAGTTATTTGTTTTGCTAGACTGATAAGTCTGATCAGTATAAATCAAAAGTATTAAATATAGTTAAAGATCTTCATGATGGTGCAAACTTTGCTGCATACTTTAATGCAAACATAACAGCATTTTCAACTCCTCATCTTTATATTTCTTCATTAGCAACATGGACTGGCAGTAAACTTCTCACAGAATGGAAAAGTCAATTTAGATTTTTACCATTAATTGAGGGTTTCAAAATGGAAACACCCTTGCTTATATTACAAGGTAAATATATGGTCACAAGGTAAATATATGGTTACATCTGTTGCATTTTCACCTGATGGAAACCAAATTGTGTCTGGATCTGGTAAAAGCTCAATACAAGTATGGGATGCTTTGACTGGCAAACAAGTGCAAGAGTTCCAAGGTCACACTAATATAGTTACATCTGTTGCATTTTCACATGATGGGACCCAAATTGTATCTGGATCCTGGGACAAATCTGTACTAGTATGGGATGCATTGACTGGTAAACAAGTGCAAGAGTTTCTAGGTCACACTGGTGCAGTCAACTCTGTTGCATTTTCACCTGATGGAACCCAGATTGTGTCTGGATCTGATGACAAATCTGTACAAGTGTGGGATGCTTTGACTAGTAAACAAGTGCAGGAGTTCCAAGGTCATGCCTGTCCAGTTACATCTGTTGCATTTTCACCTGATGGGAACAAAATTGTATCTGTATCTTATGACAGATCTGTACGAGTATGGGATGCTTTAACTGGTAAACAACTGCAGAAGTTCCAAGGTCACACTTTTGAAGTTATATCTGTTGCCTTTTCACCTGATGGAACACAAATTGTGTCTGGATCCGCTGACAATTCTATACAAGTATGGAATGCTTTGACTGATAAAGAAGTGCAGGAGTTCCAAGGTCATACTTCTACAATCACATCAGTTGCAGTTTCACCAGACAGAATTCATATTGTGTCTGGATCTCATGATGAATCTGTACAAGTGTGGGATGCTTTGACTGGTTACCAAGTGCAAAAGTTCCAAGATCACAGTAATACAGTTACATCCGTTGCATTTTCACCTGATGGGACCCAAATTGTCTCTGGGTCTTATGACAAATCTGTACAAGTATGGAATTCCAGTTCTCGTGACAAATTGTCACCTCATATCATCTATGGGCATGACTCCTCCACACCCTTCAAACACTATTCCTTGGTCGTCTATCAACGACTCTCCTCGAATCCGCAAATCCTGGTTGCGGATGCATTGATAATTAACATGCTCATTCCAGTTGTCCACTAGATGGACTCATCTTGCTACATGTCATGGGGTAACAGGCTTGTCTGGAATGCTTTCATTGTGTTCCTCTTCCTTAATCATGACACGTCAATGAGGCATCCTATCCTCAGGCGGGTTATTCGCCTCATCCTCTCCAGCAAGGTTAGATGTTGCCGTCTCTATCTCAGATACTGCCTGCCTAGGCATTCCACTAGTATTAACTTGCCGTTGTGTGGCATTCTGATGCTTTTCGTAGTCCTGCTGGGACTCATTTGCCTGCTTAGGTGTGTTCAAGATATTCATTGCTTCCGCGATGTCTGGTGCACGTTGATGCAATAGTGCGTTGTAGTCCACAGACTCAGCCGGTGTGGCTGTTGACATTGCAGTCCCTTGGGCTGCCTTGCATTTGATGTACTCATTGAGCTCAAGCTCAAATATCCGTGCAAAAAGTTTGATATATTCAGTCGAATCAGCCCTAGGTACACGCTGGCCTCTATCAGCCAGTAATTGTAGATGCTTTACCACATAAAGCTGTAGATGCTTTTGCGTCGATTCTTTAGTGACCATTGGAAAACGGTCGAGAACCAGCTGAAGCTGGACTGACAAGGTCGATAATGACCTTCCATCCTCTTCATCAGAGGAGTCTAGTTCAGACACTAAGTCCAGAACTTTTCTGGGGCTCTTGAGCCTCCCACATGGCTCTTGGCCACTTCTCCCTGGCCTCTCCATAGTCGGAGGCGCTAAAGGTGCCTCTTCTCGCAGCTGCTCTGTCTGCCCGGTCACTGTGGCCAGGCTTGCTCCTTGTGGTCTTGTCGTCTGCTCTGATGACGCTTCCTGCACTCGCTTAGCCCCTTGCTCGGGCTGCATCATCCGGAATGGGGTACTGTGCGCTAATGCGCTACCCTGTGTCATGTCCGCATATTGGACAGATCTATCCATTGCCCCCAGATGATACCGTAGTGTTCTCAGGCAAAGTTGGGTATAGTAACGATGCCAGGTTCATCGCTGGACATGACAACCCCAATGCAAATGACTTCTCCCCTGGTCTAGACCTGGAGTTCAAGATCAATTTCATCTGGGAAATGGATAGTCCCCCTGGCATGCCAAAGCTCTTGCTGATATCGCAAGTTATTCGATCATCCTGCTTGGGCGGGGGCTGGTATTTCGATGCTGCAGGCATCTCGGTAGCAGAGGAGCCAGCATGTGGCTCCGAGAGACCTGGCCTGGTGGTTGACCACCTGAGTCAGCCATGAGAATAAAGTTTGATGTGGCACCAAGAAGTCGAGAAGTTTGATGTGTGTTGCCTAGTATGGTAACAAGAGCCCAGAGTCTAAAGCCGATAGCAGAAGATTCAAAAAAATGTAGCCGTTGGCTACAGATAGAACAATCTTGCGTAGATCATGCAGTCACTGAATCAGACCAAATTATTGGATTAGACTAGATACATTGTGAATACAAAATGTTATCCTTACATAATCTATGGACGCATGTCAAAGGAACATGTTAGTGTCTAAATATGGCTTGATGTGTGCTGAACACACAATTACTATAATTTCCTCAAATAGTTCCGAGATAAAAAGTCGATTTTGAAAGACTAGGGCATTTTGAAATCCGATGTACGTGATTGTAGTGCTTGTTAAGATGTTCACTTTCTCTCGTACATATCTGGAACTTTCCATGTACTTGAATGTGATTGCTTCTTTGCCACTGATCGGCATCATTGATGGAAAACTATTCCATTTCTTCTCACAAGCATGATCAAGGCAATCTTATCCAGCTTTAATCACTATTTTATGACTGAGGAACCGCCGTCTTGGCAGACTGTATTGTTTCCTCTACAGGTTGTATGCAAGCCGTGTTGTCAACATTGACAGCTTCTAGATCGCCGGCTGACTAATTCTTGGTGAGACCGGAACTATCCTTTCGTCTTTGTTCTGTGTATTTATAAGTACAAGGTAAAACACTGGGAGACCTCATGATCTTCAAGGATCTTCATTAACCCTGATAAATGATGCCTTATCGTACGTTTGATCCTGCCGTTTCCAGCCCCCTTGCCCGAATATGTTGTGAGTCGATCTCGATCCGTAGCGCGAGTCAATGTCCGTGTTGGAAAGCGGAGAAAGCTTACTATAAAGGCATGTTCAGTCAACCTTGGTCGATCACTATTTTCCCACCATGGTACATCTCACTCCGCTCTTCATTAATGGGAAGGCGGAATCTTTTGGTTCTGTGTTTGATGTTATTAACCCTGCGTCTGGCCTTGTAGTCGGCCAGTCCATCAACGCGACATCAGAGGATTGTAAAACTGCTGTTGACTCTGCAGCAACTGCATTTGAGACGTGGCAGCATTCGACAATGGCCGAGCGTCGCGCCATATTTCTCAAGGCTGCGGAACTTATTGAGACTGACAGATACAAGGACATGGTCTTGCAGGCCAGTCAGGAGGAAACGGCGACATCGGACGCTTGGCCTGCACTGGTTTGGGGTGTGGCAAGTGATACGCTTCGCCAAGCCTCAGAGTTGACCAGTGGATTGAAAGGACAAGTTCTCTCGTCCATTATTCCAGGTGGAAAGTTGGAAATCTATCATAAGCCCATAGGTGTAATGTACGTGTATCTCCCATAACAATGATACTACGCTCCGTTCCTCATTCTCTCCTTCTTTAAAGATTTTCAGCAGCTCCGTGGAACGCACCACTCGGTCTTGCACTACGAGGAGTTATGATTCCGATCATGTGCGGTAATACTGTCGTCTTGAAATCGTCCGAGCGCAGCCCTCGCAGCCAATCGATCGTTTTCGAGCTCTTTCGCGAGGCAGGACTCCCTCAAGGCGTGCTGAATGTCATATCGTTCACTCGTGAAGATGCAGAGGCGCGTACAACAGAACTGATCGCGCATCCTGCAGTACGCAAAATCGCGGTGTGTAAATGGTGGTCCATGCCGCACGTAGATCTTATATGTGCAATCAGTTTACAGGAAGCGAGGATGTTGGATGCAGCATCGCCAAGGTAGCCGCACGCTATTTGAAACCCTGTGTCCTCGAACTTGGTGGCAAGGCACCAGTTATCGTAAGACCTGATGACTTAAAGATAACATCTCCTCCTCAATGAAATAACAGGTCTTGAATGATGCCAATGTATTGGCTGCTGCAGAAAATATATCCATCAGTGCATTATTGAATGCAGGGCAGATTTGCATGTCAGCGGAACGTGTGATCGTACAGTCAGGTGTTGCACCGGCTTTAATCAACGCTGTACATGCTTCGTGTCAGAGATTTGTGGGGAAAGTTGGACCTATGATTGATGAGACTTCTGCCGAAAGAGTCGTACAGGTAGTGAAAAATGCCGTGAAGTGCGGAGCGGAGTTGCTGCTTGGAGATATGACGAGGGAGCGCACAACGGTGCAACCGCACCTGGTTAAAATTCCATTCAACGGGAGTGAAACAGGCAAAGGACTCGGTATATGGGAGAAAGAATCATTTGGCCCAGGTGCAGTGAAACAGTTCTTTTACTCTCCCTGAAGTTTATTCTTTCTGTTTAGTGTTAGTTATCGTGGTGGTGAATACAGTGGATGAGGCTATTCAACTCGCCAATTTATCTGATTATTCCTTAACTGCCGGTCTATGGACCAACGATTTATATATCGCGCAGGACGTATCTTCACGAGTGCGAGCTGGTAAGTAACATTATTATCTCTTTTCTTCCTTGCGCCGACCTCGAGTTCGGCTGCAATAGGATTCATTAACGTGAATGGAGCGACGGTTCACTCAGAGCTCACTGTCGATGGGCATGGACTAGGGTATTGTGACAACATAGTTGATATCATGACAAAGTGCTAAGAATTCTTGCATAGCGGTGCTTCAGGTTATGGGAGATTTGATGTAAATGCGTTTACAGATTGCCGCATTGTGGTTACACACCCACAAAGGTGATGATGGTATGAAATTGGAATCTGGTTTGGAAAAATTGCTGTATGTCAACTAAGCGCAACCTTTCAGAGCAATCATGTCCAATTCAAGCCTATACTGTTGGAATTGACAATCTCATGTCTTGACAACAGCAATAGCCAAATAGACAGATCCTGTTGTAGCTATACACTTCTTGATACTTGTAAGACTGCATGCTCTGCCTGGTTTGTTGGTTTTCTGTCTGAACTCCCAACACAAGTACTAAGCATCTTGCGAATATCTTGAATGTCTTGCCACAACTAAAGAGAATAGTGACTTGAACATGCTGACTAGGGATTGCTAGAATATCTCGTGCAAGACAATAAAGATTAGGATATTGAGCACGCCTACCAAACCACCACTTGAGAGGATCACAAGTGTCAAAAGCCTCCGGACTAAGTTTAAAATAATCTTCAAGTTCATTCAAAACTTGTCGGCCCTTGTTTTGGTAGTGGGCTGTGAAGCTGAATTTGGTCAATGACAACTGAGTTTGAGTTTGAGATGGAGTGTTCGAATGGTGCGCATTATTGGAACTAGAACAACAGAGCAATGGACTGGTGTTCAGTCAACACCTAGTAAACATGTAAGTATTTCCTCAGAGACATGTAAACATGACTGTATTGAATGTACCTAGTAAACACATAAGTATTTCTAGGTACCAGAATGTCAGTAAAGTATTTGCATATATATATTGAGTACTACACACCCTCAGAGACGTGTAAACGTGACTAAGGGTGCTTGTAAGTGTCTGTGTGAATATATAGGTGGGTGCGGGACCAAGCAGAGCTATTGGCCCTTAGTGGCCCTTTTGTCATGTTTGCTGTATATCACACCATCACATTCCAACATGCATAATTGGCCTGATAGCACTCATGCAATTGTTTCTTGGCATCCTCAAGGTATGCTGACAGGTCTTCATTGTCAGAATACTCCTTTTTCAAGCCCTCATACATAATACAAGGGTCAAGTATCAAATTCAACACATCAGCAGATGAAGTCTGTCAGGGGACTCCTCAAACCCTAGCCTTTTCCCATGTGTCATATTTTTTTCCAGGCTCCTTCCCAACCTCTATCCACTGGTAATAACCATTAGTGCCCAGAGTTCCTGTGTGCAGAGATGTAATTGGTTTACTCCTTGGGAATGGTTCAGAGTTCTCTGGACTTCTCCTTTTGGATTCCTGGGACTTTTCTAGGGTCCGGGTTTATGCTCCACTAGCTGTACAGTATGGTCCCATGCCCCTGCCCCCGCCTGATGTGCTGCATGCTGGCAGAGGAGTCCTTAGACTTGTTCTCTTTGGATTTTCTCTGCTAGGTGATTAGTTACTTTCTGTTGTACTATACTGCAACTAATACACTTTGAATTTCCCTCTGCCAGTTGTGTGACTCAGCTGCAAGCTCTGGAGGTTGCCCTTACAGCAGAACAAGTCTCCTGTTTTTAGTCCAGAGGCCCCCTATAGCTTGCCAGGATACTGCAGCCTCCTATTTGTCGCTTCTCCACTGGACTTAAGCCCCTGTGCTCCCATGCTCCAACTTGCCCCTTCAGATCCTCCTTTAGAGGCTCTGGCCCTGCAAGACAATGCCTGGAATTGCTTGCTGCAGCTAGAAGCACAGGTGCAACTCACCCAGACCTCTCTATACTTACACACCACCAAACTCTCCACCCTCCACCAAACCACTAAAACCATCTCTGATTCCCTCCATGCACTCTCTGAGCACCTCTCCACAGCTCCTGCTGCATCCCCTGCTTCTCCACTGCTGATTTCCCACTTCCCCACCTCTAAGCCAACCCCTCTGGTGCAGGGATGTGCAAATATCCCCTGCCCAGCACTCCCAGATGCATACAATGGTGACTGCATCTGGGGACTATTTTCCCCAATTATGTGTCACTTATATCCAGCTCTGCAGGGATGATTTCCTCTCTGACAAGCTGAAGATTCTGTGGGTCCTGTCCTATATAGAGCCTGAATGGGCAGCAGCCTATGCAATGAGGGTTTTCCAATGCCCCAGTGGCACTGCAGGGTTTGTGGACTGGGCAGAGTTTGAACAGGAGTTCCAATTGTGTCATCCAAGGCTGAGAAGTTTCTGATCATCCACTATTGACCAGAATTAGCCTCTTTCTTGACCAACCCTAATGGCGCTGTGCAAAAGAAGCCATGAAATAAGGCTTGTGCTTCTGTAGTAGTATATGGGCCCAACATTTGACCCACTTTTATTTCTTCAGCTATTGATTGATCAATAACATCAGGATGTAATGATGGCATGTTTGGTGGCATAAATGTTTTTATTAATTGGGGTGGATTTCCTATGGGTCAGCCATATAATATATCATGGACGAGGTTTGGATATTTTGCAGTCAAATTACACTCATGAAGAACATGTTCCCATTCTCCAGATACATAAGAGGTGATAACTCGATTTCAATCAATTTTGAGGGCATATCAACGCCCCATGTCGAGGTTTATCACACAGGGAGCAGGTGTACAAGGGGTGTCTGTCACCGTAAGGATTGGTGCAGATTCCAATGTTGTAACGTAGGCAAACTCAGGTGCCATCACGGATGCAGACCAAGGATTTAGCTCTTGTTTCAACAATGAAGGAGCGACCAGTTTGAAAGGGAGTTCGCGCTTTGCATGACACCGCTTGGTGTCCATCCTGGTTACCACATCGAATGCATAAGTTCTGAAAGAACGGACACGCCCAAAAGGAATCTCAACATTGCATTTGACCAGATCCATAAGGCTTATAACGTGAGGAAAAACTGGATGCCAATTGCTCTTCTCGCAACAAACTGGACTTTGCTGATGCCAGAGCTGATGTGTAAGAAACGGCAGAAGGGTCAATGATGAAGGGATTTTCAAAGAATTTGGAATGAAGATCTCGATCAAACTGTTGGTATGCAGGAAACCAACTCGTGAACTGTTTATTGCCCAACATACTATCCCAATGCTGTAAAAGCCCAGCATGGACCTTGCTGTTAGGCTCACAGAATGTAGGTACAAACAAAAAGAAACTGTTATAAGCCACAGTCCATTGATCCTGTGACAGCTGACCTTCATTTGGAAAATCAGTGATGTTGAGGATCCAAGTGTTACTCTCCCCATACTTTGTGTACTTGATGCTGACGCCATATCGCACCCTCTCGAGAGTCTGAGGAAGGAAAAGAGACAGTGGAGGTGAACGTTTATACCTAACAAGGTGGTGGTAACTTGGAGGGAACAAATTGTCATAAGAGGTTGCAAAGTTGCACTCAGCTTCAGCATCCCATATGAGTATGTTACCATCTTCAGAAACTAGTACATGAGCTTCTGCAGGAAAAGAGGATGGGTGCTTTCTAAGAAGTTTGTCGTTTTGTTCCAGATCTTCACGAGTATTCCTATTCAACCCTTCAAAAGCCATTTCCTCTTCCCCCCAATCTTCTTCATCCTCAGAAGTACTTTCACCCTTCTCTCTCCTTTCCTGTCAATGTCTGTTCCTCCTTCTTTGTTCTTCATTCAGTCTTTGGTACAAATCTCGGCTCAAGGTAATCAATCCTCCTGTTTCAGCTGTATTCTGGCGTTCTTCGTTAACTTGACTGATGAATTGAGAACTCCTTCCCGTGATAGGTGCGCCAGGACCAGCAGTTTCAGTCATAGATTAAACTAGCAGACAACTATTATTAAAGAGGCAAATTGTCAAAGCGAGTTCCAAGACAAGTTCTTCCCTCAGAATCCTGCCAAGACTCCAGCGCTTGTCCTCCACAACAAGGATCAGTATGGACAGGGCAAGTGGTCACTGGATGAGTACATTGACTCTTTCAGGGCCTGGTGGAGCAGGCTGAGTACTCAAATGGCCTCCAGCTCTGCCTCACATTCTCGGAAGGCTGGAGTGACTACTTTTTGAGAAATATGGGGTTTCCTCCCTGTGACAATAGTGGGTCAATTAGACACATCTGTGATGCTGCCACTTAAATAACCCAAATGCTCTACCAAAAATAAATAAATAAATAAGTAAATAAATAAATAATAATAATAATCTTTGTTTCTCAAGACATCCAAAGATTCCCTACTTCATAGGTTTTAAGGGAAATCTCAAGGTTTCCTCATACATTTTTCATGAGGGGAACAAAGAGATTTACCTGAAGAACACTCAAAAGAGATGTTAAGTGTTCATAAAGAAACGTTCTTGAAAGTAACACCTTGTCCTTGAAAGATGTACAGAAGGGCAAACATACACAATTTTGATCCTACATGTATCAAAATCGAAAAAAAAAGTATGACCAAGGGTTTACATTTCACTGCATGGTATGATGTCACATTGGAAGGTGTCTGGTAAACTGAAGTCTTTACGTTGAGCCGGTAACATTTGTCTATATCTTAAATACTCACGAGACCAAGCCAGACGAATATTCTACATGAATGGGAACTTCAAATCCGTCCTCGTCGACACTGTGCGTGATATTAAATGCCTTGATGATGTTAGCCGTGATCAGAAAGATAGAATTCTCGGCGAGCATTCGTCCAGGACACATTCTATATTCATGATAACCAATGCAGTTGTGTTCAAAATAATATGCTTACCTTCTCCCAAATCCGAAACAATAGGTCATTGGATCGACTGGAGGAATTCCTTGTAGAAAGCGCTCCGGAGCAAATTCATGAGGCGGGTACTCATCATTGGGTGCATGTGCTATGGCCCTAAATCAAGGAATTAATTGCTTGTTAGGGGTGAAAATGTGAGATGAGTACCAGATGTTTGGGATGATCGTCGTGTTCTTGGGAATATTATAGCCTGAGATGATTAATTAACAATAAGAGAGACGCTGATTATGGTGACACGACCTCGGTAGACATCATCATAGATTGATGCTCTAGCGATAGCCATTGGCAATGGTGGGTGCCATCGGAAGGTTTCCCTGATAATAGCGTCTACGTATGGAAGATTTTCTCGATCCGCGATATTGGGCAAACGAGAGCCAATAACTCTATTCAGCTCAGCTTGCGCAATCTTGAGCTTGTCTTGGTTGGTGGCCATTGCTAGAATCATATTCAAAACGGCAGATGAGATCTAGAGTTGAGGTCTCATTTGTAATTCATGTTGAAGGAAGAAAATTACGATACCACTTCCTGTCCAGCTGCACAAATTACTCAGATCACGCAGACAAGGCAATAATGTACCAGCATACCAGCATACATCGAGGCAGCTGTCCATTTAAGCGAAGTTTCAAAATCTTCAGTGTTCTTTTTCTCCAGAGCAAGATCCTCTCGGGTCAGAAGGTCCATGGTGAATGAGTGTTTTGCAAGTCCAGCTTTCTAAAGGATGGTAAGTGTCATATCAAAAGGGGTTTAAAGGGAGCCATACTATTTGTTGCTTTACATAATCAAATGGCCTCTGAACGGTCTCAGCAACCATAGCACGTCCCTGCTTGCCAACGCGGTGAAAGGTCGTGAAAGGTGTCCATTTTGGCAGATGTTTTACTACAGGAGAAATGATTTAGTTCTTTCACTTTGCGTGAATTGCATAGCTTACGTGCGGGGATGAGGTCCACTAAGAACGCCCCTGGTGTCACTGACCTGCTTATGATATTCATGGCCTTCTCTGCGCTGACTATATACTATTTCGAAGGCAACTTAAGCTGCATTTGATCTTAGAGTATTATACAGCTTACTGGATCTTCTGCTGAATGAATGTCAATGCCATAAATCGTGCTCATTATCACGCGGCCAGCTGCGCTGAACGGCATCGACAATCAGGTCACCATGAGGGTCCCAACCCCAAACCGGAACTTACAGTCTCACATGATCCACAAAAGCCGCAGGTTCCTGACGCAAAGAGTTGTTTAGCCTAGTAGCGATGTCGGAAAGTGTTCCCTCGTATTGTCGAACGGTCTCGGGGTTCATAGCAATCCGTGAAAATTTACGATGAAGGCGCCAACGATGTCCATATGGCGCGAATGCAGTACTCTAGAGACATCAGTACTGTCATAAAAAGAAGAGAGTGTTTCTGAACCATTATCAATCCCATGAGTTCACTAGCAACTACGAAGAAGGGCCGGCTACAATATGTATTGCCTTTATTGGTGAGAAGATCGTGCATGGACTCCAGGCTATTCAGCACTAAAATTGAATTACCAAAACCCTGATAGTATATGAGGTCCCCTGAATAGAACGAACATGAACCTCTTGTATGAGGCAAAAATTTCAAAACTAACCGTGCTCAGTTACCTTGGCAAAATGTTCCCAAGGATATTTTCGAGGGATAGTGAAGAGATTGCCTGGAAACAGGGAATCTAGCGTCAGGTCTCCAAGGACTTCGACAGGTACACGGCTCACCTATCATAGGATACGCAGTGGGACCAGGTGGGAGTCTCGCCGCACTCAACCGACGGTATAAGTGTAGCGCCAAGACAGACACAGTGGACACAGCGATGACCAGATACAGACAGGTACTAGGAGAAAAGCACATAGCAGGCAGTTGTGGGACAGATCTTTGAGTGTCGTAAGGGTTTAATAGAGGTAAATGTCGACGACCATAATCTCTCCATATAATGGGACAACCGTGTGAATTGATGGGAGCTTTTTTCCCAGCTATACTACAGTTGCTGTTGAAGCAATTTCTGTATAATCGATTGCATTGTGCATACCTAGAGTGTCACTGAGATAAGTATCTCTAAATTATGCGTAAGTGACAAAGTCCGAAACTATAAGTAATTCTGTGCTCACCCTCAATCTCTGTACAATTGATTGAGGGTGGCTTCTATCTATCTGGTATATATATATGTTTGCCTTGTCCATTGTGTCTTTGTCCAGTCCGCCCGGGGTCAGTGCACCATTGTATTCCGGCTATCTAAGCTCACGGTGTCTGCGCACCGGATCGCAACAGTTGCGGACAATCAAACACGACAAATTAGGTATCTCGGCAATGAGAATTTTTAGAGACAAGCTGACTTCAGATCTGAACTCAGCATTGAAATACGTCGAAAAACACCCCTCCGAAGTTTTTCCCACGAGTAGTTCAGGGCCGCCAAAATTTTAAGCAATTTTGTTGAAATTTTGGCTATCTAGAGTACTTGTATCTAGTTAAGGACTGCCTCAATAGACATCATAGCCCGCTGGGAAACCTGGCAGTGCTGTTTTTGCTTCTGTACTGCCCAAGCAGCTGCTTTGCCAGTCAGCCCCATGCAATAAGCACTCATAAACCGCCAAGTTCAGTTAATGAATCGTCGAATCACAGTCTCTGGACATGCATCAAGATATTTCACTGCAGCTTCCTTTGCTTCAGCCAAAGTATTCTTTCAAATTTCTCTGTATCTATACTTGACCCACCCCCAATACTTCAGATGTAATTCAGTACATATATTCAATAGATTGAATGAACAAATACTGACCATTTCAATCGGCTCAAGTTCACAATGGAACTTTGGCAAAAAGATGCATTCATGCTCTTGGCTCTTGATCAGGGTCTCAAGCTGTGAGATCTGATTTGCAAAGTCTTCTTGGTGGCTGAGAATCTGTGCCATGCAACAGTCATGGCTTTTGATGGGACAGACCGGAGAACATTTGACATGTTTCTTTTCGACATCAAATCCACGCTCCTTAAGAACTCAATAAAGGCCTCTTGGTTGTCCATTAGGAAGTGTCATTTTCTGCACCTTTCCTCAATACTCTGGATATGGATTTGATTCAGGAATTATGGTGTCACGTTGCTTCCACTGTTGACCACCATCAGATTTGTTCATCTCGAAGGCCTTCAGTGTGTCTGATGGAAGCAATGCATGAGCTGATGACTGATCAAAGATAAACAGGCCAGTGCAATTGGGGTGTTCCTTTTCAAAAACACAGATTGTCTTGTCAACTTGAGCAAGCAATTGTTTGGCATCTGTCAGGTCCCGCTGACTATGAGAGCTTCTTCCAAAGCAGGGCCTTACAATGGTGGACTAGATGTAGCTAGATACACTTGACCTGGTGCAAGAGGACGAAGTCCAGAATGAGGTTGGGGAAGTGGTCTGGGGTGCTCCTGGATGGTTTCAGGGTGGTCCAGGATGTAAAAGGTGGTCTGAGGTGTGGAAAAAGTAGTTCAGGACAAAATATACAAGTCCCAGGATACGATGGGGTGCATTTTGGGAAAAGTGATGAAGTAACGATGGACAGACTTTGGGGATGATTGCTGAGACTAAAGGAAACGCAGGAAAAGCTGGATCTGGGGTGGTCCTGGACATGAACCAGGAAAACGAGGCAAAGCTGGGGTGAAGGCGAGTGCTGGGCAAAACTAGAAGGACAACAAAGTCGAGGTTGGAATCAGTAGATACAGACAAGACAAGTTCTGGTCAAGAGTCGAGAAGTCGAGGTGAGATTAGACAAAAGTTTACAAAGGAACACAAAGTAAGACAAAGTTCAAATGAAGCAGTAGAGTTTGACAAAACAGATTTAGAGGTGGACTTAATGAATTGAGAGTTCAAGTCAGAGGATTCCATAGGTTCAAGGTTCACTGGGTTCAAGGCAGACAATGAAGGCAGTTTGATAGTCCTGGGCAGTTGCTGGTAACTCTGGTAATGGTGTTCAATGGTTGGTAATATCAAGACTAGTGTACATGTTGGCTTACCATCAGTGTCACAGTGGACCAGATGCCCAGTCTCAGCATTAATAAATCAGAAACATGAATGAGCCTTCCTTGCTCTTTCTTCTGTAAAATTGTTTGATCAACTTTCATCCTTGAGATAACTTTAGTAACAAGTTTATTTTATTCAAACAGATGCTTCCCATGAACTTCATTTGTATTCATTCACTGTAAGACATGATTCATCTTGAACGCATGCAATGATATCCTTTTCCCCTGGCTTCAGTGTTGGAGGACTCATTTGAACTCAGGACCTTTATACTTTGCCATCCGTCATTCAAAATGAGCCATTGCAGGAAGAAAGACATTCTGCTGGTACGCACAATATCAGGACACTCATGTCCATCCATATATACACCTTTTTGCAGGACTGTCAACTGCCAGCCAAGCTTCAAAAGCCAACAATGTGCAGTGTGCTCACTAAGAGGGCTTTTGGGATAATGGAGAGAGGAGGGAAGATTGTAGAATTCAATACCTATTGAAACCTTTGTGGGGTAACTTCACCTGTGGTCTGTGAACTGAGCCAATTGAGGGATGCCATTTTTACTTGTTCATTTGATAGCAGAGTTTGTGAATTTCTTGTTTCTCTACGCTTTTCAGCTGGAAGCTGCTCAACAATCTGGTAGTGGCATGCCAAAGCCTGCAGTGTCCTTGCTCAATGAATGCCCTCTCCGACATGCCAATGTTGAGCCACCTCTTGACTGGCTTCCATCTTTCCATATCCCTTCAAATGCAATGTTGCAAAGCCATGCAGAGCAAGCAGCTGATTGATTTGGCTGAGTGACAGGAAATTCTTGTGATTTTTCAGATCAGCATTGATCTGTTCATGCAAGTCTGTCCAACTCCAAATTTCAGATCCACCACCAACAGACTCCTTGAGTTCATCCTTGAGTTCATCCTCCCATCCATTCTCATAGTCCATCTCTAAAGCCTTGGGAGGAATCTCAACCTCTACACTCTCTTGTCAGATATCAAGAAGAATTTCAACATCTATGCTTTCTTGTCAGATCTCCAGAGGAATCTCAAGTCAGTAATCTCAGGACTTGGAGATCGTGCTTCCTCAGGACTTAGAGATCACGATTCAAGTTGCTTGTCTTCTAGGAATGTTGCTTCTGGCTCAGCACTGAGAGAAGACCTCAGGATTGCATTTGGGAGTGTCACAAGAAAAGGATTGAGATTTGTCTGTGTCTTCCAGCTCTTTTGATATTGTTCCTTTGTGTGCTGTGATTTGTTCATCACGTCAGGGTCTTTCATGTAAGTTCATGGACGTTCTGCAGAGTGATCTCAATATATCAGATATTCAATGATAACATTTTTTTTCAGACACATCTGTTCTTTTCCTCTTCTTTTTCCTGAGCTCTCACAGCAGCCACTCCTCATCATCTAAATCATCCCTGTGCTCATATGCCAGTTCAACAAGCCTCTCGGTGAGTTCTTGATCTTCCCAGCCCTTATCATTTTCTTCTAACACAATTTCCTCACCCTCATCTTGCTCACTATCCAGGAACTCCTCATCTAAAGCAAATCTCAAGAATTCTCAGGTAACTTCATCATTTACATCACTTTTGGTGCCATCATTGGGGCTAGGTGCTTGAGATCAGCTTGATCTTGTGGGATTGACAGCACAGGAGTTGATCTCTGGCTTTTGATTCCAGATGCCTGAGATGTTGCGTTGTTGTTTCTGTCGTCGCCTACACTTCATAGGCAAGACTTTGTAAAGGATAGAGTCTGACTTTGTTGATTTTTTTGGAGGATCTGCTCATGAAATGAAATCTTCTATGCCTTTACAGATTCATACTTAGCTAATCAAAAGCTATTGTTTCCACACTTTCTTGGATTTTTCTGCATTTTTTTTGGGAGACCACCAATTTTTTGAGGTTGAACTTATCTCTACTTATGAATTAAAGAAATTGGCTCCTGGAATTCTACTTATTGGAGTCCAAATCATATGTTTTGATGATAACAGGAGGGTTCTGTGGGTTTTTAAACCTTCCATAATTGGTTTATTTATTTTTGTTGTGTTTGATTGTCCACAACTGCATCTCCCATGATCACTTCAGCCACTTTCAGGGTCCTCAAGTGATTTGACCAGTCACACAGGTAACACTGATGTATGCAGAAGCAATCAAGTTGATATGGGCTCCGTGCAAACTCTGCTTTCCCAGGAGAGTGGTCTCTGGATGCATCACTGTTCATTGGCATCAACAAAATGAAACTCAGTTCCAGCTTGGGCAGTAAGATGTGACAACTACCAAATTTAGGCAAAAAGCATGACATTGTCATATGTTGCAGCTATTGGAATATAATTACCCAAACAAATGTTATATTATAGGACATGATACTCATACCCATATGTATACAAAATCCTCTATAAAAAGAGCCAGTGGAAAACAATCTATGTTGAGACTTTTACTATTTACTATTGTGACATCTACCTATGCTAGATAACTAGCTATGGACATATTGGTAAGGATACACCATAGTAGACCAATGAGAGAAAAATAACTGGACTAAAACTAAGAAGGTGAATGGGCAAGTGAGGTAGCATCAAAACCCTCATAAAGGAAAGCTTGCCACCACTGCATCAGAAGGTATATATAAAGGAGTGTAAAGTCTATGGATAGTGTCTCTTGGCTACTGCCTGCTGAACCTGGCTCCATATACATCCTGCCAGTTGGATCAAGAGAGTATGCCAGTTCATGGTGATGGCATGAGTAAATCGTCGCACCTCAATAGAGGGGGTCAGATTGGGTTCATGTTCAAAGCCCATGAGTTTGAGCATGTCTAGGACGTGACCTAGATAAAATGCTGTGCTGTAGAGAAGTCATACTGCAGGATCATCTCAGAAGAGTGATTTAGCTGCTTGGCTGAGTTTGAAAGTTGTGTCTTTGGTGACTGTCCCCTTATCTGTAAGGGCGACCTCTGGAGGCTATGGCTCAGTCACACAGCTGGCAGAGGGAGATCCAAAGTATATTAGAGTATATACCAACAATATCATAATAACTACTCACCTGGCAGAGGGAGATCCAAAGAGAACAAGT
>JABAJZ010013777.1:0-18339 GCA_018857265.1 Termitomyces sp. T32_za158 | reverse complement strand
GTGTATCTAGCTATATCTAGTTCGCATCCGTAAGCCCTTGCTTTGGAAGAAGCCCCCGAGGTCAGCGGTACCTGACATGCGCTGTATGCATACCTACTATAGTACCGGTAACCTAGCTAGTTACACAAGCAGCAAAAGCAGCATTGTCAGGTTCTTAACTAGTTGAAAGGGTGAAAAGATGTGTTGAAATCATCAAAAAGTTTGGCAGTCCAAAAATGTCATGGAAAAAACTTTGGAAGAGTTGTTTTTAATGTATTTCAAGCCCCTGAGTTTGAATCTGACCTTAGTTTGGCTAAAACAATTCTCATTGTGGAGATGTTGAATGTCATGTTTGGCTGTCTGCAACTGTAGTCCAGGGCAGGGTAGAGAGGTTCCAAGATAGTAGTGGGGTTTTTTTAAAGTAGACATGGAGTAGAATGCAAGACAAGTGGCAAAGAGGGTTTTTGGAAGCAGACAGGATTAAACTGACAAGTCGAGGTGGAATTTGGAGAAACCAGTAGCTGTCAGGTTCTGCTAACCTCGGAGGCTTCTTCCAAAGCAGGGCCTTACAACGGTGGACAAGATGTAGCTAGATATACATGACCTAGTGCAAAGGGACAAAGTCTGGGGTGAGATAAAAAGGGTGGTTTGAGGTGCTCCAGGATATTAACGGGTGGTCCAGGACGTAGAAGGTAGTCTGGGGTGTAGACCAAGTGGTCTGGGACAAAATAGATGAGTTCCGGGGTGCAACGGGGTGCGTTTCAGAGAAAGTAACGATGTAATGATGGTTGGACTTCAGGGACAATTGCTAGAATGAAGGGAAATATGAGATTAACTGAGTCTGAGGTGGTCCGGGGCATGAACTGGAAAAGTTAGGCAAAACCAGGGAAACGAGGTGAAACCATGGGGGTGAAATTGAGAAACAAGGTGGAAATGTGGAGACAAGGTGAAACTGGGGAAACGAGGTGAAATGAGGCAAAACCGGGGTGAAAACAAGTGCTGGGTGAGATAGAAAAGGTTTAACGAGTCGAGGTCAAAATGGATAAATGTAGATGAGACAAGTTCTGGGCGATAATGGATAAGTCAAGACAAGATAAGTCAAAGGTTTATAAGGCAAGACAAGATGAGACGAAGTTCAAATAAGCAGTAGAGTTCAATGAAGCAGATTCAGAATAGATGGAACGATTTGAGGTTTCAAGTAGAGAAGTTTGTAAGATCAAGGTTCACTGGGTCACTGGATGCAAGGCAGACAATAACAATAAGACGTGGAGACAGACGTTCAGATATGGGCAAGTAGTTCAGGTAATGTGATTCCTGGGGGTCAGGGTTGTTGGGCAGGGGATGCATGCACTCAAGAAGGCAGGGCAGCTGGCAGGGAAACTAGGGGAAAGCATGGGGGTTGGACAAGGTGTCCCAGGGTTGTGTGGTGTGTTCCGGAAACGGGTTGTGACAGTAGCAGGAGTCAAGGGGATGGGCTGAAGAGTGATTTGAAGGACAGAGGAGTGGTTCGAAGAAAGATCTGGAGAAGACAAGATAAGATTGGAGATGGAGTCAAGTTCAAGTGGAGATGAGGCAATGAAGTAAAACCAAAACAGTGTAAGATGATTATGAAGATGATTCAGAGGCAAGTTCAAAGTCACAAAAAATTTAGAGTTTACAGGTATGAGAATTCATGGGTTCAAGTATGCAGGTTCTGTATAACAAATATCAAGACTACTATACAAGTTGGCTATCTACAGTTTAAGTACTTGAGAAGGAAGGATTTGTTCTGGGCTAACCAGCTCAGTCCTGGAGTACTGTTTTGATATACTGTATAGAACTCCAGGACATATTGGAGAAGTATCCAGGACTGTATGAGTTGTATTGGCCTAATTGGGGGTAGCAGGCAATGGAATCAGTGTATCAAGCAGTCTGACATTGATGGCCAGGAATTAGATTGGTTGAAGATGGTGCAGTTGATCATGGCACAGTAGAATCAATCAGGGTTGATGCGGTGATTGCTAGAAGTCAGAGCCAATAGAGCAACAAGTTGAGCACACTAAAGAGCAGAGGGTCAGGTAGGAGTTGGTAGGAATATCTGAGGTTGTGTGGTGTGTTCTAGAGGTGGATCCATGACAACTAGAATGTTTGACAGTAACTCTGTTCAAGGGCCTCAAACTGTTAACAATTCTTAGCAACCCATTCTTTTTGAAGATGCAAAAACAGCACAATTATGAGCATTATTTGAGGGCTCATAGATGCCAGCCTTGATTTTTTTCTCCTAATGATCTGGCAGACTTCCATCTTCAAGCTGGGTAGGATGGATCAGTTCTGCTCTATCCAAGGTATGTGGAAGATAATTAGAATGATTACTAGTGAGAAGAAGTTGGTCCAAAGACTGCCACACTTGCTATCCTTCCAGGCAAAAGCCTTGTTCTGTTTTGGCATCAGGTTGGTAAGGATGTTGAGCTTGGAGGCAGTAAGAAATCCTTTGTCATCAGTTTTCACATCATCAATAGGGAGAGTCAGTGGAGGAATATACTCTCAATCAGGGCTGAGACAAGCTGCAGCAGCTCTCCTGAGTGAGTACTGGTACTTTGATGGTATTCAACTACCAGCATGACTATGGGTAAGGACAACCTTGGTTAAGTTAAATCAGATTGTGTCACTTTTCTGTAAAGCACCCAGTTAGTACAAAAGGTGGCAGATTGAGTGATAATGAGGGCATGTTGGCAAGGAGTTTGCCAATGATCTGGCACTTGCCCTTAGAGTCCTTAGAGACACTGCTAGTGAGTAGCTTTGTCTCTAAGGCTATAGGCTTATACTTTTTCTTGACTTGAACTCCTTTTCTTTTGGGCACATTAGCATAGGCAGAATACAAGTCTTTTGAAACATTGCTAGGACAATTGCTAGCTTTTGTTAGTCCAAGAACAGCAGGGCAAGAGGAATGGGATATGGTAGTGAAGCAAGTGTCATCAGAAGTGTACTTATCAAAAATGTTGGAAGTGGTAAGGTAGAGGTATAATAGTGCTGAGCTAGTATGTGAGGTACTACAAAAAACAATGTCAGTGCTAGTGCTCTGGAAAGGAGAAAGTACCTCTGGATTAAGATCAGCAGTTGCAGTTATATACACTTGTCCTGTCTGATGATTATAGTCCAAAATAAAGCTTCTACTCCATAATTGTTGCTTATCACCTCAATAATGTGTGAAAAGATCTGTGGTGCTGGCAGTTAGATGGGTTAGCAAAGAGTGATTTCTTAGCATGCTTTTGTTTGTGGCATCTTCTAGGAAAGGTTGGTATAGTGCATTGGATACCCATGTTGGAGTCACTAATGGTAAGTGTTGTTTCTTTGGATGACAATGTCTTCACTACCAAGTGTGCCAACACATCAAAGGGTTGGCCTAGTAATATGTCATATGCAGGGAATTGTAATATGTGTATTTGTAGGTAGAAAGTGAAGTCATAATAGTACATGAAATGTTCTTGGCCAGTCCAAGCAACCTGTTGCAGGGTCATATACAAGTCCAGGCTTGTTAGTGATATTAGCAAATATTGAAATGATCTGTAAGCCGCTGTTAACATAATTGACCTAATAGACTATTAGTCCTGGGTGATGGTAAGGATAGCATGCTTTTTTCCTGGCACTAGCAACATAATGTAGGATTCAACAGGATCCGCTGACATGGCATTAGTAATCTTTGAAGTGTAGCAGCTGTCCTCATTTGGTTGTGCATGTCAGGAGCAATACTGCAAAGTTCTTGTACCAACAGTGTTACTGCCAACTTCATGATTCTGCTGAATACATGGTTTGATTTCCAATGTCATATACTGGTACTGTTAGTCAGTAAGCTCTTCCTTGGCACTTGTCAAGACAAGTCTCAGGATCTCTCTGCCATGATGTGGCACATCAGTGCAAGGGCAGAGGCAGGAAAACAGCTATACAGCATGACAGAGTATTAACTCTAACTCCAAAGTTGTCTCAGAAATATCTCTGAAGATCTCTGGAGCAGTCAAAAAAAGTCCAGCAACCTCTAGAAAATCTCAAGAGTTCCAAAATGGAAGTCTCCTGACAGTTACTAACCTTATTTTCACAATCAATCCTCTAACATATACACAGATATGCTCAACAAACATGATGATGATATAGCATAACTGGAATTTGAGACATAAAAGCTCAATGTGTGTTTCATTCATAATTTTCAATGAATTACATTTTGATTTATAAATCATCAGTGTAAGGGCAACCTTTGGAGGCTGTGGCTCAGTCACACAGCTGGCAAAGAGGGATCCAAAGATGTATTAGTAAGGTAGGATACATGTAATATAAGTCTACTCATCTAGCAAAAAGGGATCCAAAGAGAACAAGTCTAGGATCCCCCTGAACCAGGATTCCAGAAGTTGTCTAATGAGTCATGTGACAGGTTATGTAAGCTTCAAGCAATCTTGATCACATGATCATGTGAAATAACTCCAAGACTTCATGTTGACAAAGCCACATGACATGTGACTTGTATTTTAGGAATGCTTGAAGCTAACAAAAGGATGACAATAAAAGGGAGGTTTTGAGACTGCTTGATGCTGACAAAGGAATGAAAGGAAAAGGAGGTAGGGCAGTCCCCTGACAATCAGAAGTACTTGTTAGCTCAAAGATGTGCATGATTTATATGAACTTTGAGTCCAAGTTCATCTAGAACTTGGGCATTTTCCTTCTGGGTTGGCTACTGCCTAAATTCTGTTTGCCTAGCAACCCCAAGATAGGAGCTGAAGTAACATTGCTTCTCAATGCATGGAAATCTGGAATCACTCATTTCTAACAGATGGAAAAGGAAGAATAGAAACAATGGAGAGAAGAATGTGATTACATTGTACATCATCTACATTGTTTGATTTTTTATATGAATTCTAACCTGTTCAACAGCACCTGATAGGGCAAAAGCCTCTAGTCCTTCTCCTGCAGAGTCCATGCCTTCAAGTCATTTATGACATAATACTTAGAAAGAGTCTTCTTCCAGTGCAGATCACCAGATTGCATGTGCCTTTTAAGTAACAAACCAGACGAATTGCTGCATTCCAGTGGGATGTGGTGTAGGAGTCCAGGTATTGAGTGAGTTGTTGCATGCCAAAGGCAATGTCAGGTCGAGTGGATATAGCAATGTACAGTAAGCATCCAACAAGCTGGCAGTATGGGGTTTTTTCCATGGCTATGTGCTCCTCATGCGACAAGGAGTTGCGATCAATGCATTGTAGTTTTGTATTGGGATCCATGGGCAGTGATATAGAGGAGGCATTGGTCTGACCAAATTGGTGAATGATCTTGTTGATGAGCGCAGTCTGTGACAATTTGACGTTGTTGTTGGGACAATCCCACTTGACAGCAATCCCAATCACAAAACAAGGTATACCAAGATCCAAGGTTGTCCATATGTGGCGCATTTGGGCCTTGAAATGTTTGTTTTCATCTTTGCTACTTGTGATTGACAAAAGATCGTCCACATGAAGGGCTGCAATAATGGTGCCCTGGTCAGAGATACGATAAAAAAAGCAAGATTCACATGCAAAACGCTGGAACCCCCAAGATGCCATGTTATCATTTACTGCTTGGTTCCATATCCTCCTGGCCTGCTTCATCCCGTACAATCCCTTCACCAGCGTCCATGCCTAGTCTTCCTTTCCTTCTTCTTCAAAGCCTTCAGGCTGCCACATGTACTGTACCTTGTCTTCTGGTAGAATACCATAATAGAACATGGTTTTCATGTTGATCTGGGTAGCGTCCTATCTTTTTGCCACTGCTAGGTGAAGGAGAATACACCAAGATTCCATGTGGGCTGTTGGTGAGGCTGTTTTAGTATAGTCATGTCCATATACTTGTTTGTGTCCTCAAAATACCAACCTAACTTTGAATCTCACTGCTCTCCCATGCTTGTTGTGCTTGATTTAAAGACTGGACACCCAGTTCTGACTTTTTGACCTGCTGAAACTGCTGATTGAGGTACAAGTTTGTATACACCCATGTTCTTAAGTGAGTTGAGCTCATCGCAATACACCACTTCCCATTGACAAGCATCTCCTGACTGTTTTGCCTCAGCCCAGGTACGTGGTTCATCACTAAAGTCTGGAGCAGGAGGGTAATCTCTGAGTTTGTGCATAGCAGTTAATAAATACTCAATGTCCTGTAGCAACACAAGATTGCTGAGATCAGGTTTGTCAAGATCTAGATCAGCTGCTGGACCTCAGTTCCTTGATCAGGCATTCCCGATTGATTGTTGGCTAGTCTATTGGTCTTGCATTGTGCATGTATGCGCTCCCTGGCTGCAATTGACTCCTGTACTGCCTTCTGAGTCCGTGAAATTGGTGCATTATTGGGATCCACTCTGGCAGTTGGTACAAGTATGTGTTGTGATCCATGAGGTTGGGGTATCTGTTGTTTGATTTGTGATTCAGCGGGCTCGATGTGAGGGATGGGTGGAGGTAGTCCAGGATCTCTGAAGTCAGTGTTATCAAGAGCTATGGGGTCAATGTGTTGAGCGGCGGGTAGCTGTTGAGTAGCGACAACATCAGAAGGTGAGTTTGGTGCTTGTGAAGAGTTCTCATTACTTTCGCAAAATGTGACATGATAAGTTTTGTATACCCTTTCAGTCAACTTATAATAGCATCTGTACGCTTTTGAATCCTTTGCATAGCCAATCAAGACACATTCAATGGATCTTGCATAGATCTTAGAATTATGCTCTGCAAGAATGAGGACAAAGGTTCTACAGCCAATCTCCCTCATGTAAGAATATTTCAGTCTTTGACCTGTCCAAGCCTCATGAGGAGTGATGTCCTCTTTGGATTTGGTAAGTGTTTGTTTATGAATGTGGGAAGCAGTCAGATAAAACTCATCCTACATGTTGGGTGGGCACTCCACAGCTATCTGCATAGTGTGTGCCTTCTCCATGAGAGTACAATGCATATGTTCAATGCGAACAATGTAGGCTGACATGTATGCTGCTTCATATTGCTGTTCTGACCCATGAGACAAGAGCCATGCCTGCATGTTGTGCCCACCAAGCTTGCTGTCATGACCAGTCCTATACAAGCTGAGCTTGACTCGTACTTTGTTTTCTCGAGCAAGTTGCCAAGCTTTGAGGTGAGACAATGCTTCAGCCTTGTTGCACAACAATATTGACCAGTGTTTGCTAGTAAAATCATCGACAATGTTCATAATATACTTGTAACCACTGCGAGATACAACAGCCTGTGGACCAGCAAGGTCAACCCAGACTATTTCAAGCTTCCTCGTAGCCCTCTGCCCTTCCTCCTGCACCTTTAGTACTGAATTCCTTGTTTGCTTTCTGAGAATACAGCAATTACATTTAGGTGGCTTTGAGGATAAGACAGAAGGCATACCTGGGATAATTCCAGATTTAGCCATGTCCAGGATGGTCTGGTAGTTGGCATGTCCAAGACAACAATGCCAGGTCTCCAGATTGATAGTATTGGGTTGAGAATGCATGATGTTCTGAGGTGACAGAGTTGAGATTGAGGGTGTATAGGCTATAGGCGTTGATCAGGAGTGAGAGTACCTTGTGCAACAAGTGTGCAAGTGGATTGATCAATGATTTTAACTGACGAGTTGTCAAAAATGGAGTTGAGGCCTGAGCAAGTGGCAAGCGAACTGACAGAGATCAGATGAACATTCAGAATGTATAGACTATATCAGCATCTTTGGCAATGTGGAGGTGTATATCGCCGGTCCCATTTGCCACGACAGTGGATCTACTGAGCCCTTTACCTTTATGCAGTTGGATCAGGCATAACATCATGAAGTTGTTGTGGCAGGGAGAGATGTGAGTAGTTGCACCGGAATCAATGAGGAATGGAGTGATATTTAGAGAGGATATGGGTGAGTGCCCCATTTGGTCCACTGGTGATACATCTGTGGCTAACACGTTTTCTTTGATGCTTTCTGCATGCGTGCTCCAGTCCACAGTTACGCTGGCATTGTCTAGTGCTGCAAAACTGACATGTTCCCAGTATTTGGTTGAGTGATTGAGAGACAAGTCCAAAGAGGAGGAGACAACTTCTGCGATGGCAGCTGTTTTGGTAGGAATGGGAAGTTGTCCAAGTTAGGATGGATCCACATACCACAGCTTCCCATCTAGTCCTGTAATGGCGACAAACAATTTTGTAGGGGGGTTTGTTGTGGCAGCGCTCTTAGGTGTCACTTTTGCTGTTGCGTTGGATCTACTTCTCGAGGCTCTCTGAGCCTCTTGCACATTGGCAATGAATTTGCTTGCCATTCCTCCCCCTTTCTGTATACAGAAGGCCTTTGTATGTCCCTTGCACGGTCTTTTTAGGATGAAGCAATGCTCACAACAGGTTGCTTCAGGACCATGATTGTGTCCTGGCAAATCCATTGATCTGGTCCCCCCTCTAGCAGGAAAGGATGTGGCAAGTTTAGATTTGGCCTTTGTGTTTATAATGTTCTGGGTGTTCTCCATAATGATGCAGATGTCAGTCAGGTTGCAAGGTGTGCTTTGTGTACTCTTGCTGAGGAGAGTTGAGACAGAGTTCTGAAGGGACTCAAATGAAGGATCATTGAGACTATTGAGCAGTGCTATACAGGTGAACAGGTCCTGATCAACCTTCCCAATATTGAAAGCCTGTTTGACGGTGTTGGCAATGCACCTGGCAGTGACAGGAAGTGGCTCAGCAGTGGAGCAATAAGTAGACAGAGCCTCTTGGAGAAGGGCAATTTGCTTAATTGGTCTCTCACTCTGTGCACGCACCTTAAGGTCTGCAAAGCATGCAGCTGCTCCTCACTAGTCATGAGGTCGCAATGCTCAGTATTGTTGAGTGCTGATTTGATAATGATGATTGTGAGCCTATAGTTCAGCCCACAATTGGCATGTGCACAGGGTTCCACTTCAGCATCTGGACAGATAGTGATGTTGTCAAAGACGTGGGAGCATAGCCCATTAAGAATGAGGGCATCCTTCAGCTTCTTGGTCTACTGGGAGAAGTTCCCATCAGCATGAGCATATTTAGATCCTTCCCACCTGTGGCGTATGATGTGTTCCAGGACAGATGGGTTGGTTGCATCAGTTGAGAGGATGGACAGTGATGACATGAGAGCCATAGCAAGGCAGAATTGCTAGGAGGAAGCAGAAACAAGAAACAAAGAGACAATAGACAAGGGATTCAGGTACATGACACGGCGTGTTGATAAGTCTGGACAGGGGTACTGGTAAGATGAAGTTTCTGAGGTCTGGTGTCGATATCTTTTGTCAAAGAATAGTTGACAATATGCCCATAACCTATCAGAATTCAGACCTAGAGACACGTATAGGTTAATTCCTCAGTCCAGCATAATTGACTCATATTCAAACTGTACCTAGAGACACATATAGGTTAATCTACCAGGTACAATTAGTTAAATATGTAAGCTGTGTAAAGTGTGTTGTTACTCACCCCTCGGTCCAGTATAATCGACTGAGGGGCTCATCTAAGAGTGGTTGTATATATATATATAGTAGACAATGGAAGTATCATAGTGAAAGAATACATAGCGTGGTGGCCATTGTCAGGGGACTGGTCTCCGGACCGTGTCCAAACCTATTCCGAGCTTAGTCCGATGATACGCCTACTCTTAGCAGATCCGACTGGCCACTTGGCCCACCCTTTCCCCTTCCATCTCTTAGTAGTCAGCCTTGATGAGTCATATGCACGGACCTTACTCAGCATTGATTATTGTTAGTCATACTCCATTACATACCAGGGCCCACTTAGTAAACAGTTTTAGTAATTACACAGCCACTGATGTAGTATATATAGGCAGCCTGTGGATAGAATATCCCCAGGCTGAACAATAGCAGTGTTCTTCTGGCCTATCCACCGAATCGACTGTAAGCTCTCTAGTGACGTCCGACCCTCTGCCTTGCTCTACTTGCCCCTTGCCCGACTCTTGCTTGCCCCTGTGCCTGCCTGACTCTCACTTGACGCTTGCATTGCTAGCTCTGTGGAAGGAGTTCCGCAGACATTTAGCCTTGCCCTTACAGCCATGGCCCTGTATGATGAATGATGGAGTAGCTGGTGTGATATTGTGAAATTGATGGGATAGTGGCTGGTGTGATATTATGATATTGATGGCATTCTAACAATCCAGGCTCATTAGATATCTTGGCTCCCCACTATTTAATCTGGCTAACTAGCCAGGGTGTGTGATGTCTAAGTGGCACAACAGAAATAGGCCAAACTTGATCTATATAGTGAAACCAAAAAAATTCAAGAAGTTTGATGAGTTGCCTGGAGTGGTAACAGAGAGCTGAGAGTCTAAAGCCAATAGCAAAAAATTCGAAATAACATAACCATAAGTTATACAGTAGATAGAACAATCTTGTGTGTAGTGCACAGTAGCTGAATCAGACCAAATTATTGGATTAGACTACATACTTAGGGAGAAATGCAAGATGTTATAAGCAGATAAAGGAGAGATGGACAACAGTGAGGTGGCAAGTGGTGTCATTAGTTGATGGTGCACATTGTATACTGACAGACCATCATTTCACCAGCTGGTATGTGGATTCAAATGGTGCCATAATGGCATCATAGAACACTTTGTGAAGGTGAACACTTTGAACAGCATAGATATGTTTGTATGTCAATTCAAAGATCAACACTAGCTGCATATGTATAAGACAAAACCAGTGAGGCAAACAGGACCTTGAACTTTCCATGCACACCAACAATTCAGACATTCAAATGAAGACAAGATAGTAGTTGATACAGGCTGGCACCCATAAGTCCAGGTACAAACAAAAATGAAGTAACAAGTCAATGTTTATAAAGCAAATCTATGAATAGCAGGAGAACTAGTCAGCTACTCCAGGTGTATCCGTGTGTTTCTCCTTCTTCTGGACCACGTGGCTTGTTGGAGGCATCGTATCATGCATAAATACCATGATACACAAGGTTTCGATGGCGAGCAATCCAAAGAGGAACCACAGACCTGCTGCGCGTCCAGTCCACACTGTAGGCCCACCATGACTTGCATCAACACTTGTCTGAATGGAAGTAATGATAGCAGTTCCAGCTGCACATCCGAGCTGCAGAAAACAATTAAAGATGGAGCCAACGACACCTGCTTTCTCAGGTGGAGTAGCAGCGAAGATGGCAATACTACATGAGCGTAAATGGTTTCGACAAGAGCGTAATAAGTGTAATGACGTACTTGACTGTAGTAAACGCAATCGTAATGCCAGAAGTACCGAGACAGAATCCAGGAAAGACAAAACGCCAATAATGCTGAGGCGAATCCCCGAAAGGCAGAAGTAGCGATCCAACTATAGCAACAAACTGCCCGAAGAAGATTACCCATTTAAGGGGAAATCTCTGCTGCAGAAGGCTAGACAAGAGGTTCATTGGAAAGCCTAGCAGCCCTAGGGGAAGGCTGAATAGAGATAAGGCAATCGTGATTCCAGAGGTAGATGACTCACAAGTGGAGTGCAGCAATTATTGGTGACCACCCATAAACGTTTTGCCAGATCCACGAAAACAAGAGTTGGACAGCACCCCACCACATGAAAGGTAGAGTGGCAGATGCAGCAAGTACTGCGAAGTTCCTCACGTGCCAAAGACTTGGAGGACTGTGCTAACTGATGAACACTATAAACATATTGACATAGGATACGCACATCGCCGCCATATCTTCAGGAAGTCGTGCCTCCCAGACAAAGAACGCAGCAACAAGAAATACTGAGATGATGAGTGGAACCAGGCATCGCACGGTGTCCCAACCATTTACGGAACCTGTTGTCACACCGAATATGAAAAGTACGAGACCAGCTCAAGAAGAATCACTTGTCATTTGTTGGCATCGAGCAAATTTGGGAAAGAACCTTACATGTCATCAAAAAGACACCAAAAAGATCGAGACGATTGAAGCGCTGTGCCTTGCCGAGCACGGAGAGATGTGTGCGCCGAGGGGAAGGTGACAAAATAGCCACAATAAGGAACAGAATCACCCCGATGATAGCGAAAGTGTAAAAAACCCACGGCCACGACGAGAAACTCACGATCAAAGCACCGATGACTAGCCCGATGACTTAGGCCACATGGTTATCGCATGTCTATGAGATATAAACAGATCGCATACCATTACCAAGAGCTGCGCTAGCTGCAAACAGGGCAACAGCTTTAGATTGCTGGGCCGGAATCGGGAACAAATGAATGATAAGGTAGAGCGCGGAGGGTACTGTCAAAGCGGCTCCTTTGAGGTTTTGAATGATATATTCCAAAAAAAATTGCGCAAAGCAAACTTACCAACCCCCATCAAAGCTCGCAAGATTATCAAGGGAACCTGTGTTCGCACGAATCCTGCGGCCAAAGAAAATGCTGCAATCGCTGCAGCACCTGACAAGAAGACATACTCTATGGCGACAGTGAGAATCCTAAACCCTGGCCCAAAAAATACATATTTACTGGGGTTATACAAATCACTCAATCTCCCACTCTATGTGATTTGTGAACTTGAGTATTAACAATGGGCTAAGAACCTTACACTGAGCAGAAGTGAGGCGAAAGTGAGTTGGTAGCCACTAATGAGCCAGACGGAGTCGCTATTTGAAATGCCAAGTTGCACGGAGATGGGCGGAATTGCAGCAAAGAGAGAGGAATTCGCAAATGTATCCAGGAATTGGGCCAAACACAAGAAGATGAGAAGGACAACTTTTCTAGGGGTCGGCAATGCAGCCAAGTCTTTGTCTTCGAGGGAGCCACTCAATGTAGATTCCTCAAAGAAGTGCGGAGCTTCTGGGGAATGAACGGCGTTGGGCATGATTCTGCTTATGTGAAGGAAAGCCTGACGTTCATAATTTGAATATTCGGATGCGTCCGATTGGGAATACAAGTAAACAACAATACGGCCCGTTTCTAGATCTGTCAGATTTGTCATAACCCCTTCAAATTGTTTGTCTCCATCATTGCCCATTGTGGCCCACACCACGCCCCAACCACGTCCCCCACCACGATAACGGCTGTCTGCTCATCTAACTGTGCCTTAATACTCTTCAAATGATATCATGTAAGGACACAAAGTACATAACCTGTTGATTTTTCGCTACATCTCGGCCAAATTAACCAAAAACAAGATAAAACCTGGCATTATAACAAGCGCCCAGACACCGCATTATTCTGAAACGATAGGCAGGTCCCAAATTTTGATATTTCCAAGTTTGGGCCAAAAATCAAAATTTGGGACCTGTCTATCGTTACAGGAACGGGTGTAATGTAATAAATTTAAACCACATGTATATGGTGCATGTGTTCTTTCTGGTTGTGTCGATTGCCTGATGCGAGCCTGACATTGCTTTCTCCATCAAGACTCAATATCCCACCATGATGGTCGCAAAATGCTAGGTGTTCCCACATCATGTCAATCACGGCTTCTCTTCGGATCACCATCATCAATATATATAAGGCTGTGATGCTGACCTTCTAAACTCTGCAATTGGACTTCTGAGAGATCTAGTTCTGAGATCTAGAATTAGATTGAGGCCTTTCCACCAATTTTTGGTCTCCAAAAATCCTGACTTTGTTAATCCTGACTTTGTTTGTATTTGCTTGTTTGTTTCTTTGGTTTCTTTGTTTCTTTGTTTTGTCTGGTTGCCTATCTGCAAAATTCATGACCCTCTGTTATGTAAGGTACAAATTTGCTTGTGGCTAGCATAATTAGCTTTTTATTTGTACTTTATTTATCTATACAATTTGGCTTGAGTTCTGCCTTAGTTGCATATCTGCAAAATTCATGCATGCATCTTGCCATCCTCTTCCACTGCTGGTTCCAGAACCTGTTTCACAAAACCTGTTATGTGTTTCTTGGCCAGCTTTGTAAAAAAATATGATTTTCCTTTGTGTAAATGTATTTTTCATCAGGAACTGGCACATTCGAAATGGCATATCATGTTTCCTTTTCATCATTCTTCTAATGAGTGTAGAACCCTAGTACAGGAGAGCATATGAGTCCCACTAGAAGCTGAGGTGGCATTCTTATAGTCACTCTGTGGATTGAGCTCTAGGGCTGGGTGGGTCCATTGGTGGGTCCAGAGTCCACTATCTGTAACCATGTGTAGTGTGTGATATTGATTATTGTTCTCTTGATGATTTACATGAGGTCAACTGTTATTGTCTGACTATCTAGTGAGACACAGGGAGGGGTTTGTGCCAGCCTCTTATAGGAGTGGGGGAGAGAGAAACCATTGTTGTGTCCCTCTCACTATTGTGTTGCCAGCTCAGTATATGGAGGGAATGGGGGGGTGTAATTGTTAGTGGAGAGGATATGTATGGAGTGCTAGGTTCCACCTCTGACTCCTTCATATCAGAGGGAGGGTCAGTTGTAATGTTTCTACACTTTTTACTGAGACAATGTACTCCAGCTTGTTTCTTTGGGCTCACTTCCTGTAGTCTTTTGTGTGCTTTGTCTAGGGAGGGGCATAGCCATGGAAAGTAGGGATGGGCTTAGTTTTCCTTCTTTCTTTTTTAATCACCGAGGCATGTGTTTAGAGCTGTCATGATGTCTGGTTACTGGGCTCTTATTTCTTCATGGATATGCAAGATGTGTTTGCTTTAGAGTAGTGCCTGTATTGTGTGTGAGGGGGGCAGTATCCCCAAAAGATATGAATTAAGAAAGTTTGTTTTACCTGGACAGCACAGTATAGCCCATTTCACCTGTCTGCCCTCTGCTGGGGAAGGGGAAGTGGTTGGTTTGTATAGTGGGAGGGGGTGCCTGAAAGTGATCTACTTGCTATGGCAGGGCCTCTGTCAGAGGTTTGGAAGGCATAATTGCAAACCAGCAAGTCAGGCACAATTGCTGCATCCAGTGTCAGTGGTATGCATCATAGTAAGAGATCAAAGATCCCCCCAGTATCACAATTATTAGTTGTGATCACACTTGGTTACACTTATCAAAATCAATACCAACTGACCTTATTTTGTATTATTTCCTTGTCATTGAATACATATTTTCTAGGCTTTATACATGCATTGTATCATGGTTAAATACATACTACTAAACTTTGTCTCACCACTGATTATAGGAGTATATAGTAGCTATCACATATTGAAGTTCAAGTTATTCTTGACTCTCAAACTCCAGGTATGTTCTATTATTTACAATGTTACTACATTTACTAAATACAAGTTTATTCTTGACTCTCAAACTCCAGATTTATTATATTTGATCCTACCCAATATATAAAATGCAATTCACTATGCTGCATCAACACTTTCTTCACTTTCAGTTGGTGTAGCTATTGGCTACAGATAGAACAATCTTGCGTATATCACGCAGTAACTGAATCAGACCAAATATCGAATTTTGACTAGATACATTATGAATACAGGATGTTATTCTTATATGGTACAATATGCGCTGTGGGTGCAAAGTCTATACTACAGGTAACCTGACTGGTTACACACCCTCTCTTTAGATCGTTACATGGTATAGATAAACAGTAATCGACCCAATAATGGCATTGGGTATCAACTCCACAAGATTACAAGGGTACTCGCAATAATATGCAGGTGTATTGCTGGGAGCAACAATCTACTATGATTGAGCATGGTACTGCTCAACACTATCTTGTTCCATCTGTTGATAGTACTCATGGAGTGCTGATTGGAATGCAAGCAACTCATTGCTTACTAGACCAGTGGTGCATAAAACAATTCAAGAAAGGCGTCAACTGACGCTGTATATTCATTCAAGAAAAATACAAAATAAAGTTGAACAAAAATGTGCTGTGAAGCATGCCATGACCAGCAGCATATTTTGAGCAAAAAACTCGAAGTTACCTATGATCTATGTACAAATGATAGGGCTTTTCAGCCTGTTTTCCTCACTCAGTGGATTCCTGCCTGCCTCCGCTGTCGTCGCACCCTCCCCAATTGCAACGTTAGTCATGGAGGGAAGAGACTCAGATTCTGTTATTGGTGGGGTCATTGGACTCGCAGCAGTTGCATCTACCATTTCACAATCGGTTAGTGCAATGTTAGTTGCAGCTCCAATGGAGGGCATTGTACCATGCGCTGGTATTCTCTTCCAGAGCTGACCCACATTCAGGTCCAAAGTCTGCAGGCAGACAAACAACTGCAAAGTTCCAGCCACATGGCATGTGGCATTGGTATTTGCTGTGGTCAACAAGACCACACTGTCCAGCCACCATTTGTACTTAGCCAAATTGTGGCCTCCATGTGCTCTATGTGCATTGTGTGAGCTGTCGAGGGCGCTTAACACCTTGTAATTCCAGGTATCTGTCCATTGCTGCAAGCAATTTACAGTTTTCGATGGGCTTCCATGTAGTGTCCCCTAAACTCCATCGCACCTCAAATTCAAGGTGTCCTGACTGCATCCACCATTGGCCTATAAGGTCATCAACGAACCATTCTTGATCATTGGCAGTGCCAAAATCACATAAGGTTCAGGTGTTGCGCGGTTTGGAAAAAGTGCATCATTATTGGCCACATATTGTTGCAAGAGCAACACATGGAACTTTGGCACACTGTGCTGTGCTTGCAACACAGATGGCAGCTTAAGCACATAATTTGATGTGCTGGGCTCAGCTTCAAGGACCTTATACGGCATAGTATAGGTTGTGTGCCCACAGTGCATATTGTACCATATTTGTTACCTGACATGCACTGTGTCACACGTCTGTAGATTACATAAGAACAACATCTTGTATTCACAACGTATCTAGTCTAATCCGATATTTTGGTCTGATTCAGCTACTGCATGAAACATGCAAGATTGTTCTACCTGTTGCCAACAGCTACATTTTCTTGAATCTTCTGCTATCAGCTTTAGACTCTGCTCTTGTTACCATACTAGGCAACACACATCAAACTTCTGAACTTCTTTTCTGGCACATAGACATCTGGTGTCATGGCTGACTCATCTGAGCAACCACCAGGTTTCTTGGAGCCACCAAGCAGCACCACTTCCCATGAGAGGCCTTGAGCATTGAAATACCAGCCCCCACCAGAACAGGATGACAGAGTAGCTGGCAACATGAGTGAGAGCTTTGGCATACCAGGTGGATTATTCATATTATGGATGAAAGCTCTATTGAACCCTGGTCCTAGACAAGGGGACAAATCATTTGCATCTGAGTCGTCGCTACCAGTGACAAACATACCCTTGTTGATTTACCTGACTTTGCCTAGTGCCTTGGTACACAGCACTCCATTGAGGACTGCACAGCCTGAATATGGGGCCAAGCTGGGACCAGAATTGTCATCAGATCAGACAACACAATATCAAGGAGCAAGTCCGGCCACAGTGACCAAACATGTTAAGCTAGATAAGGGGGAGGTGCCATTAGCGCCTTCAGTGGTAGAAGAACAGGTAGACAGTGGCAAGGAGCCACCGATGTCATGGGACTGTCAGGTCCCGCTGACCTCGGGGGCTTCTTCCAAAGCAAGGCCTTACGGTAGCAGACTGGATATAGCTAGATACACTTAATCTAATGCGACGCGAGGAAGTCCTGGACGCGGTAAGGAGGATGCTCTGGGATACTAGGGGCTTTTGGGGGTGTGGACGGTGGTCTGGGATGTAGCGTGGGTGCTCCGGGACAAACTAAGAGAGTTCCGGGGCGCGTGGGGCGTTACCAGGGAGAGTGATGATAGAACGAAGGGTGGATTTATGGGATGAGTTGTTAGAATGGGAAGAGTGCGAGATTAACTGAGGCCAGAGTGGTCCGGGACGCAAACCGGGAAGTGAGATGAAAGGACAAGGCAAAACTGTGAAGACAAAGTGAAACCGGAGAAACGAGATGGGATTGTCGAGTTGAAGGGGAACCGGGAAACGAGGCAAAACTGTTGAGCCGAGGGGAAACTGGAGAAACAAGACAATACTATTGAGTTGAAGTGGAGCTGGGAAACGAGGCAAAACTATTGAGTTGAAGGGAAACCAGAGATAAGAGAGATTGAATGAGTCGAGATCGGAATGGAAGGTGTAGATGAGACGAGATTCGGGAGATTCAGATAACTGGGAGTCAACGAGACAGATTTGAGAAGAGACGAGACAATTTGGAAGACGAGAATGAGTCGAGGAGACAGTCGTGAAAATAAAGAGAGAACGAGTCAGGAAATCAAGCAGTCATTCAGGCAAAACACAGTCCAAGGTTGTCAATATCAATACTACTGTACATGTTGGCTAGTTACGCTTTATATACCCGATGAGGTGGAGCCTGTCCCGGGCCAAGTCTGATCAGTCCCAGGGTACTGTATGTATGTACTGAATAGAGTCCCAGGGCATACTGGCAAAGAGTCCTGGGACTGTATGGGAGTCCTGACTCGTGGGGCTTCTACTGAAGTGGGCAGCGCGTTGGGTTCCTCGTAT